>PVIU01020389.1:0-27012 GCA_004026605.1 Ondatra zibethicus
GTAGGCAAAGGGTGACCAGACTGGGCATGTAGACTAGGAAGGAGGTGTTGGCAAATGACCCAGGGCCACAGCTACTGCTCTAGGACCACAGGTAGTGCTCTTGGTCTGGCCAGCTCAAGTCCTGGGCCAGCTGGAAGGCTTGCTGACCACCGTGATGCTTGAATGATAGGTATGAAGCAGGATGGCTAGTCTGCACAGATATGCCCAGACAGGAATGTTCTCGAATGGCAGACGCCCCAACCAGGCTTTGCCTCCATTTTTTACACAGCTCCCTCTAAGACAAATGCCACGTCAGGCCAGCCGCTGGGACCCCCATTTATCACCATTTAATATATATTAAAGCGTTCTTACCTCTGACTGAGAAAACAAACAAAAATATTGCATCAATCACAGGCTGCAACAGGCAGAAGTCAGACAGGGCCCTGGGGGGTGTCTGTGGTTCCCCTCTTCTCTGAGGCCTGAGTGTCTTGGCCAGAATCTCCCAGGGGGGCTAGGCTGCTCCAGGTGTAAGACGCAGGACTGTGGCAAGCCACCTTCTTAGCCTGTCCATCACAGGTTCATGCCTCGTTTAGAGGAAATTGAAGCACCAGGGTCCAGGGAGATACTGGTCCCCTAGCACATGTCTGTCCAGACGTGCACCCTCTTGGCACACCTGCAGAGATGCTGGCTGGGATTCAGGGACCGAGGTGTGGGAGCTGACCTGCTGCCTTCAGGGCACAGCCTGGCAAGAAGAGGCTGTACTCTGGTTCTTCTTCCTTGAGACCCAGGCCCATGACCTTCACATTAGTTTTGGGGAGACTGAGGCACAACCACAATGGTGCTTTGTAGATCCAGGCCAGATGTCCACTAGGGGAAGTGAATTCAATCCCAGGGTGATGTTTAAATCAACACAGTGAACAGAACCTTCCACTTCTGTCCATTGGTCCTGGACACTTTAACATGACTGGTAAAAATTAGACTGAACGTGGCCATATCAGAGCCAATCAGTTTATCCTCCTCTGTGGATGGAGAAACTGAGGCATGGGGTGGGCAGGCTCACACTTCAGCAGCCCCGCCCCCAACTTGTAGACCCAGTTTACCCAACCTTGTCCCTGTCCTCACCCCTCCTGCTTCCCCTCCATCTCTCAGTCGCCACCAACCATTCACCCTCACATCCCATAATAAGCCTGTCCATCCCCTGGGGGTGTAGGCCCTGTGGCAGCCCCCAACAGTGGGGGCTGGAGTGGGAGGGGAGGGGCACAGGCTTGGGTTACTAAATCAGTCCATGCCTGTCACCAGCTCTGGGCTGCAGGAGCTGCCCGAGTGGAAATAACAAATGGCTGTCATTGTGGAGCCAAAAACCTGTGATTATAATTATCACACCCTCGGTGACCTTGCGTAAACTTTAATCCCTCTCCAATGGAGCATTTAAATAGCCTTCTCTGGGCTGCGGAGCCCCGGCCTGCCTGCCGCGCCCCCCGGCCCCAGCCAGCTCCCAGGGGGCAGAGACGCCTCTGAAAGGCAGGGCCTGCCAGAAGCCACTCAGAGGCATTGAGCTGGGGGTGCCCCTGGTGGCCCAGCTGGAGAGTCTTCCCCCTCGTCAACCCTATTCAGAACGAGTATCCTAAAGGTTGAACAGACGCGGTGAACATGACGGTGTGAGGCTGCCACCAGGGTCCTCTGACTCAGCCTGTCCTGAGCTAAGACAGTGGAGTGAGAAGTCACAGCCCTAAGACTGAGGATGGAGCCCACATGGCAGCTCCTGAGGCGGTGGTGGACCCTCAGGTCCCCGACTCAACCTTTTCCTTGGCCAGGACCTTGCTTTCAGACCCCAAAGCTCTGACAACCTCCAGCAGTCCAGGCCCTGGAGTTCAAGTCTGGTACCTGTTCAAGGTAGACTAAGGCCCAAAACAGCCTGCCCTGAAGCTTGCGAGTATTTTAAGAGTGGCTTCCCGCTAAAGACAGGACCCAGTGTGTGTGAGGGCACTGCCTGAGGGTGGGACCCTAAGGAAGTGGAGCTCTGCACCTGGGCCACTCAGGAACCTCTTGTCTTATGAGAGGGTTAAACCTGTAGTGGTTGAGTCCTGACATGCCCCTTCCAAAGGTGGCCAGGGCTGCCTCTTGCTCACAGACTCTGGATACGAGACCCAGAGAGTTGATGTCCATGATCCAGCAGGCTGGGCCCAGATCCCGCCCCGGGTCTAGCTGTCTCACACACTATGCCCTCAGCTGGAGTTAGGAGCCCAGCCTACTGGGTCACTGACCCAGATACTCTCTACTAGCCTTGGCGGCTTATCCTTCTTGCCCTTCAAGGAAGAACAAGACCACACAAGACACACTTTGGCTTTGTAGCAAGCCATAATAGCACACACCTATAATTCTAGCACTCTAGAGACTGAGGCAGGAGGATCACAAGTTTGAGGCCAGCCTATGTGTCATAGGGAGACCCTAGCTACTCTGGGCAGCCGTGGTGGAATGGGAAGGTGGTGCTGGAGAGATGGCTCAGCAGTTAAGAGCACTCGCTGCTCTTTCGGAGGCTGGAATTCAGTTCCCAGCACCCACATCAGGGGCTGACAGCAGTCTTCAACGCCAGTCCTAGGGAATCAGACATTCTCTTACAGCCTCTATGGTTACCTGCATACATGTGCGTGCAAACATACATGACACATACCCCTAAAAAGGAAGGAAATCTTGACTGCTGCCACTCCCGGATTTCCACCATGCCTGGCTGTTTCTTGGGAACTTGGTCCCCTCATAAGGAGGGTGCTGTCAATTGCTTAGTTTTGAATTAGGAGTGGCAGGCACAGGGCAGTGCCAGGCAGCTAGGCTTTGACCTCAGTCACCCACTCTGAAGGGCCATGTGCAGTATGTTCTCAGTCTCAAGTGTGCGCTCAACTTCCTGTTGTGTTCTCAAGAGGGCCAGCTGGTCTGGCTTTGTGGTTTGTGGGTTTACATGAGGGTACCCCAAATCCCTGCTGCTTTCTCCTGGCTCTCCTTCCCGAGCATTTATCTCCATAGGAATTCTCTTCTGTCAGCATGACCATTCCTAAATGACCCAGCTGCTGCTGGCAGCCTGGCTTTAAAGAGCCACATTCTCTCTGTGCCTTTAGGTCGTCTCTCCTAAGATGACTGCAGCTCATTCATTGTTCACGTCCCTCTGTGAAACCTCAGCTGAGGATAGCTCAGCTGACTTTGCACAGGCCTCAGACCATTTGACTTTCTTTTTAGATATCATTCTGTGTGTTCCAGAGCTTTGCATCCATGTATGCATGTGCCGTGTGTACCTGGTGCCTCTGGAGGTCAGAATGGAGCATCTCAGCCCTGGAACTGGAGTTATAGATGGCTGTAATCCACCATGTGAGGGCTGGGAACGGAATCCAGGCCCTCTACAAAAGCAACAAGTGCTCTTAGCCAGAGCCATCTTTTCAGCATCCCCTCTCACATTGCTCTTGCTAAATTCATTCTCAAGTATTTTGTCTTCGGCTTGCTTTCTGCCTTTCTGGGTGTTGCTGATTTAGGTTTCATCATGCCACCCTCAGACTCCTGGTTTAAGTGCTACTGTCAAAGGTATTTCATGGAATGCAGCCACATCTGCACAAAGGAAACTCCTTTCTTCTTCCTCAAGGCTGACACCAGAAGAAAACTCACACCACAACTGGCTTAGGCATCATGGCCTGACTTCCTTGGAGCCTGAATAGAGCTGGGCTCCCTGCAGCCTCTCTCCTGGGATTGTAGACAGTGTTTCAGTGTATGCTGAGGTCTCTGGTCTCTCATGGGGCACCTGTCACATGGGCCCACCCCCTTATCACATATCACCTCTTTAGAGATTGCATCTCCAGCTACACCACACTCAACCGTGCATAGCAGTTTTGAGGAACCCATATGACCAGCACAGGACCTTCAGATTGCCATACCCTGCAGCTGGCCAGCAACTCCACATCACACGGTGAGTGAGGCTAGGCTCTCTAAAGAGGATCGTTACAGGAGGCCTAGGGAGAATCATGTGGGTCAGCCCACCCTGACCAAGCTCTGCCCTGTGGCTACCATTGAGGCTAAAGAACCAGCCTGGGCTGCACAGTGCTCATGGCTGGTGCCCTGGCCCTATAAGCAAGCAAAGGCACTATATAAATGTAAATGTCTCCCAGCCCCCTTGCTCGCTCAGTCAACAAGCTATCAGGGCAGCTCTGTCACTCCAATTTTTCACACTTTGTGTCTGTGCTCTGTCTGGGGCAATCCTGCCTCCCTAGACTGTGGCAGGCTGGACAGGACAGCAGACAGCAGGACTGGCTGGCCAAGGGAGATGCTAGGAAGCCAGGCTTGAGAGTGGACAGTGGTGTAGGTCAGGGGAAAGGCAGCTACTATCTGGAGATCCCTCCTGGTGCTGGACACTGAGCAGAGCAGTTGGCAACTGGTCAACCCAGGGCCTTCCCTCCTCTTAGCCACCACCCCAAGGAGCTTGAGGCCCCAGGAACTGCAGACGCTCCGAGAGATGCAGTGGGAAGGAGTCCTGAGGAGCAGTGGTCAGGATATGTTTGGGGACTTGCTTCACAGTAAAACTGGAGCCAAGGAGGGCGGGGCAAACACACCAGAGCTTGCAGCAGAATTGGGGCTCAAAGCCAGGTTGGAACAGGATCCCTGTCTGTTGGAGAGGAGAAGGTACTTCCTGACCCTGGAGTGGACAGTAGCAGGGTGGGGCCACACTCAGAGCCTGGGCCTCTGTCCCAAGTCTACACAGAAGGCCTGACCTTCCTTCTAGCTAGTCTATCCTGGACAGGCTCTACCATATGAGGACACTGGCCTCCTGCCTAGATTTCTTCCTGCCTGTCTATTCTGGAGTACTCATGTCCATACCAGGCCAAGACTGTCTTCTTGGTACCTGTTCATCCCATGGCTTCTGAGAACCAGGATGAGCGAGCAGGGCCAAGGCCTTCAGAGGGCCAGAGGCTTCCTGGACAGAGAAAAGGCAGGACTCAGGCAGTTCCTGTCCCTTCCCTGCCCCCACATGTGTATGCACGCACACACACACATTCCTGTGCACACACAGGGTTATAGCTGGTGACACGCACACACACACATTCCTGTGCGCACACACAGGGTTATAGCTGGTGACACGCACACACACAGGGTTATAGCTGGTGACACGCACACACACACATTCCTGTGCGCACACACAGGGTTATAGCTGGTGACACGCACACACACACATTCCTGTGCGCGCACACACAGGGTTATAGCTGGTGACAAGAAGAGCCCCAGGGCAACTTCCACTTTTGGCATATTAGGCAGTTAGAAATGGAGTAGGCTGTCAGCCCCACACGTGAGAGGCGAGACGGGAGGATGCTGGGTCCCAGATCAGCCGGGACCATGCGGTAAGACTGTGTCTCAAAAAAGGAAAAACCTAGTTTTATGACCATATAACTGACACACGACACATACCCATCTTCAAAGCACGTGGTTTTGACCTGTTCTGCAATGGGAACAGCATACGGCCGGGCAGGCAGCCCACCAGCCGGAAGTCCTCAGTTGCATCCTGCCCCGTCCCAGCAACCACAGGCCCCTGTTCTCCTGGAAGTAAGGTCCTCTGTCTAGGATTTTATAGACTTTGCCTTCTAGCCTCTTTGATTTTTGGTCTTCCTCCCTATAAAGCATTCCAGAGCAGCATGGTCTGGCAATCATGTCTTCTGCTGACAGATATTTGGGGACCTTCGAGGCTGGGGCTCAAACCAAGCAGACTTCTGAAACAGGTCTTTGTGGTGGTGTGTGCCTTTGATGCCAGGGAATGCTAACTGTGGTAAATGAATGTGTAACTTTAAAACTTATTTTATGTTTATTTATGTGTATGTGTATCTGTGTATGTATGCCACATGAGTCCAGGTGCCTGCAGAAGCCAGAAAATGTCCTCTGGCGTTAGAATTACAAGTGTTTGTGAGATGCCTGATACGGATGCTGGGAAGCAACCTCTGGTCCTCTGGAAGGGCAGCCAAGTGCTCTCAACTGCTGAGCCATTTCTCCAGCCCCTGTATGTGTAACTTTTTAAGAATCAGTCCCTGAGGCTAGAGAGATGGCTCAGCAGTTAAGAACATGTGATGCTTTCTCAGAGGATCTAAATTCAAGTCCTAGCACCCACATGATAGCTAACAACTGAGTAGCTCAGGTTCCTGGGGAATCTGACGCCCTCTTCTGGCCTCCATGGGCACTGCACAATTGTGGTATACAGACATATATGCAGATAAAACACTCATACACATAAAAGTAAGTAAATCTTCAAAGAAAGAAACTGTCCAGTCATTTACTAAACTGCCCACCAGCGTGCATGGGAGAGCCTGGATCTTCACCTTCTGCCTTCCATTCTAATTGATGTGCAGATTTAAATGTCCCAGATGATCTGTGATTTCAAACCTGCTCATTGCTATTCATGAACAATCTATGGCATACTCATCTGCTCAAAGGTCTAGGTTGCGGCTCAGAGGTGAGACCTTGGCTGCCATCTCAGCAACACACACACAAGTAAGTTCTGCTCAAATCTTCTGCCTGTTTCTAGGTCTTTTCTTTCTTCCTTCCTTTCTTTCTTTTCTTTCTGCCTTTTAAATTTGAGTCAAAAAGTGGGACATAGCAGTGCACGTCTTTAATCCCAGCACTCGGGAGGCAGAGGCAGGCAGATCTCAGAGTTTGAGGCCAGCCTGGTCTACACAGTAAGTTGCAGGATAACCAAGGCTGCAGAGAGACTGTGTCTTAAAAAGCCAAAACAGAAAAATGAGTTAAAATGAAAAAGACATAAAGTTGTGTAACTCTGTAACTGTTTTTAAACAATAGTCACTGATGTGATGGCTCAGTAGGTAAAGAGCATTGTCACCAAGCCTGACATTGACCTAAGCTCAATCCCTGGGATCTACATGTTAGAGGACCAGCTGCCACCATAGGTTGTCCTGAGATTCATACCATGGTATATACACATTCACACACACAAAATAAACAAATGTAATGAAGGCATTTAAGTATATTCGCAAGGTACTGCAGCCATCACCACCACCTCTTTCCTATTAAGCATCCACTACTCTTCGCTAACCCTGCCGAGGCCTCAGTCTCTAGGACCGCCTACTCCAAAGTCCTGTGGAAATCAAGCAGCGTGTACATTTCTAGCTAGATTCTTCACACAGTATATTTTCAAGAGTGCTGCCCCTAAGTTCCTACATTACTTTTCATTGTTTAATAATATCCCACAGGTGGATTGCCTTTCACTCATCATTCACCGGTCAATGGATAAAACTTCTCCGTATTGGGGGGCAATAAGACTTCTCCAAAGGGTGGGCCTGACCCAACCTGGCCAGCTCCAGGCCTTACATGCTGGACTTCTCTCCAGATACTGGCTCTGCTTAGTCACCCAGAAGCCTCCCAGTACCCACTCCCAACATGAAAGCAGCCTGGGCTGCCCATATGTATCTCATCCAGTAGCTAATGCCCCCGACCCCTCAGTGCCACTGTCTGCAGTGACAGGTCTACAACAGACTGGTCTGGCTATGAGTGAGCATGCCCACAAAGGGTGGGCAACTGAAGGTTATCTGGCAAATCTTATGGATGTTCCTGGAACATTTGAGAAGCCTGTGACCACAGTGGCCCAGACTCCCCGTGGAGCAGCTCCTCGGTGCCCATGACCTCTATAGCATGCAGTAAAGATCCCTTATGGGAAGGAGTGCCACTGCAGGGATAAAGGCTGTCCACAAGAAGAGCGCCCAAGGTGTGCACAGGGTGGGTTGTGGGATAGGAGATGGGAAGAGACTAGAAGCAGGAAGAGGGGCTTCCTGGCTTCATGTTTCACCCATGCTCCGAGCCCTACAGCAAGACAGGACCTGGATGCCTAGGGCAGGAGTCCTCCCTCTGGGGCAGCGGGTTCCAGTTAGGGCAGTCAGCACCTCTGAGGGCACAAACTTCATTCAGGGCACCATCCTAGCCAGGCACCTGCCACGTGAGGGATTCACCCACCCTCAAGGCTTGATTTATAAGGTGTCTCGTTCTGGGTCATTTGCTTTCTCCAAAGGCTGCAGAAATCTAATTGCTCTTTGAAGAAGGAAAAAAAAAAGCCCCAAAATAAGGCAGTTAATTGCAAGTGAACGGATCCTCAAATGGGGCCACACTGGCCTGGAAGCAACAACACGTGTGGAATCCTGAGTGGGAGAGTAACCACTGCCTGGTGGGCGGGCCAGGTGGGTGTCATGGGAAAGGCCTGCCTGGTGAGCTGGTATGAGGCCAGTCCAGCACAGCAGCCAGCTCAGGGTGATGCAAAGGTTAAGCCTCTCTCCTGAGACCCTTCTGGCCTGGCGGTTAATTGGAATAACAAAGTCAATACGTGTGGCCGCCAAGGGACACAATCTTCGTTTGATCTCTCTCCTGGGCAGATTAATTAAGTGTTATCAATTAATGGCCCTGGTTAAAGGGGACACATGTTCGCCACTTTCATAGGCAATGTTGGGCCTGCGGGCCTGACGAAAAGCAGCCTGGTTTCTGCGGGTAATGAGAGGAGATGATAACGGGACCTTGGATTCAGCCATCCATACTCTCTCAAGACACCAGGCACTCTGCAGCAGATCACCTCTGAGCCTTCCTTGAACCCAGGGCAGGTGGACAGGGTCTAGCGCAGCACAGGAGGGCACATGGGGGCAGCCCAAAGGAACATCCAGGT
This sequence comes from Ondatra zibethicus, assembly GCA_004026605.1. Taxonomy (NCBI): domain Eukaryota; kingdom Metazoa; phylum Chordata; class Mammalia; order Rodentia; family Cricetidae; genus Ondatra; species Ondatra zibethicus. The sequence goes on from PVIU01020389.1 coordinate 8,657, forward strand.
CCAGCTGTCATGGGCAGACACATCACCCCTGGACAAGAAACAAGATCTGCTCATGGAGCCACGACTTCTGTCCTGGCTCTGGGTGCCTGAGGGAGCAAGCATGTCTGCTCTGGTTGGGCCTGAGCTACTGTGAGCTTATATGGTCCCCAAGGAAGCCAGAGCTGGCATAGGCTACTCACTGAGCAAGGTGAGCGCCACCTGGTGGTGGTTGTCTCCCTAGCACAGGAGACATTGGCACTCCAAAGAGCAGAGCTTGGGCACCTGCTCTAGCTGCATGTGGCCTTCCAAGGTAGTCCCAGTTCTTGTAAGTCCCCACTCGCACCTCTGTCCTCATGGTGGAGTCTGGATACTGAGTCTTATTTGACTGGGATCCTGTAGCATTCAGTCTGGCTCCCTACACCAAGGTTGCCCATGGACATCTATAACTCAGGAGAAAATTCCCAGGTTCCTTGTAGTAAACCAGAACAGGAAAGAGGTGGAGCAGAGGGGTCAGCTTTAGCCAAGTCTCAGAGAAGCAGCCACGGTGTTCAGGAGGAGGAGGCTACTTCTCTGTTCTTGGCTGCTCCGTGCATGGAGGATGCTCCCTTCTGCCTTGTATCTCCCAGGGAAGATGGACAATCAAACAGCTCTCCTAAGGGAGTGAGTTTGCAGCTGAAGCTGAAAAAACTTTGCCTTTGACGCCTGTCAGCTTGGTGGCCCCGAGAGAGCCTTTCCTGATTATTACAAGGCAAGGGTGTAAAGTACCGCAGACCAGAAAGGAACAGTGGAGGAGAGCAAAGTTTTGAAGGCACTAGTGACGCCAGGCACGAGGGCGGGAGTGACGACAGTGACAATGACAATGAATATGGTAGAGCTAGAGATGATGGCATAGATGACGCTGAAAGTGGAGATGATGATAATGGTGACGGCAGCAACGGTGATGATGGTGGTCATGACGATGGTGATAACGGTGATAGTGTCAGTGCTGATCAGTGATGGCTCTGATGGTAAACATGATGGTGGTGGTGGCATTGGTGGGGCAGGTGATGGTGATGATAGTGGTAACGGTGGTCATGATGATAGAGGTAATGGTGATGATTGTGATGGTGCCAATGGTAGACATGATCATGACACAGTGGTACCTGTGGTAACAAAGGTGATGGTGGAGATACTGGTGGTAATAATGATGACGGTGATAGAGATTAGTGATGATGATGGTGTGCTGGTGGTAACAAGGGTGATGCAGTGTGTTGGTGATGGTAACAGTGGCTTTAATTGTCTATGACAAAATGTCTGAACTCATAGTGACTAAAAACTATCAGTCATGGTTAGGCATCTCAGGCCGGACTGTGGCACATTCCCTTCCCAGCTGCCAGCAGGCCAGGATGTTCATTGCCTCTTGGCCAGGACATTTGTTGCTTATCACACTGACTTTCTGCATAGGCTGTATGAGCGTGGTTGTACAAGCGTGGTTGAATGAGTGTGGCTGTATGAGCATGGTTGTACGAGCGTGGCTGTATGAGCGTGGTTGAATGAGTACGGCTGTACGAGCATGGTTGAATGACTGTGGCTGTATGAGCACGGTTGTACAAGTGTGGTTGTATGAGCATGGTTGAATGAGTGTGGCTGTATGAAAATGGTTGTACGAGTGTGGTTGTATGAGCATGGTTGAATGAGTGTGGCTGTACGAGCGTGGTTGAATGACTGTGGCTGTATGAGCACGGTTGTACAAGCGTGGTTGTATGAGCGTGGCTCAGCAGCTGTTTCCCACCAAGGCACATAGTGAGAAAGATGTGGGAGGGGAGAGAGGGAGATCTGAAACATGTCCAGAGGGCACATCTATCTCATAACCCATTTTAGGAGTGTAATATAGGACTCTCCTGCTATATTACACAATAGTGAGACCACTGGACAATGGACAACACAGTGGTCTGTCTCTGGGACCATCTTGATATCTGCTACAGTGGGGACGTCAAGAACAAGGAAGGAGTGGCAAGTGGCTTTCAGCCTCAACTTACCTGTCAGAAGAGGGAGTCAGAATCTGCAGCCAGGTTCCTGCTCCCCAGGAAAGGAAGACAAGCGTGGATCTCACCCCAGGGCCATCTGAAGTGCTGCATGCTGTGGGAGACACCCCTTTTCCTCTGAGCCAACTTGTAGAAGTCATATTCCAGAGCCCAAGAGGCCCACCTGATCCCCAGTCTGTTTTCAGCTCCCCCACCCCAGGGCACCAGCTAGGTGGAAGGAAGAGGGACCAGGGATTCAAGGGGGCATACAAAGGGGTTTTGGCTGGACAGGCTGAGGCTGGCCTTGGAAGGGACCCAGGCTGGGAGCCTTTAGCCACAGCCTCCTCTCCTTGGCTCTCTGGAATAAATCCCCCTAACAACTCTGTGCCGTAGTCCCTGAGGGATGAGCATACAGTCCCATAATTCTCCCTATGGGACAGTTTGTAATAAAATTGCTTCTAAAAACATATTTGCAAGTTGCCACATTTTTTAAGCAGAACAATCTCCAATGCGGCTCTCCGTCTCCTTGATGAAGTAGCCGCCTCCTGCACAGGGATTCTGTCACAGCGGCACCCGTGCAGGGGATGTGCACTCTTCAGTAGCCCTCTTCAAAAGCACTGCCCTGTGTGACTTATGGCTCTTGAAAAAGTACACTTCCTGTAGTGTGACAGGGGCAGCTTGCACATAGGTAAGGGCAGAGTGCCAGGCTGGCCCAGCACAGAATGGCATCTGGGCAATCTGAGGCTACAGGTAACACAATGAGACCACTGCTTCCCGTACCCAGCAACTCTATCCCGCGGTCCCAGTCATTTTCCAGCCTATAGCCCCTTGGGATTTGGAGGTGAGGGTCAGCCTCAGGCCTCAGATGATAGAGATGATAGTGTTGGGGGTCCAACTGCCAGACCCTGCTGGCTCCATGTCTGGTTCCTCAGAGCTCATCCAGGGTCTTGGGATCCCTATTAACTAAAATCCCATTACAGCCTGTGAGCATAGCATGCCAGCCAGTCTTAATGGAACTCTATTTCCTACTGTGTTCTAGCAATGGCCTCTCACAGCCTGTCTTCCTTGCTCCAGAAGTGAAACTGCCCCTTAACAGAAGCCCTGTACCCCACCTCTTAGCTTTGTTCCCTAGAGCCATGTGTGCTAAAGGTCAGGATTGTGGGATTGTGGGGTCTCCATACCAAAGGTGTGATGTTGAGACCAATCCTCGCTTCCCATCATATCAATATCATTAGCGTCCTTGGGCTTGCTTGGTGTTAGAAGTCAGGTGGGGACACTCGGGATCGGGGTGAAAGATCACGGTTGCCACACAGAACTAAATGAAACTGAACTGTACACTTCTTTCTTTTTTTGAGTCAGAATCTCCTTACATAGCCCTAGCTGATCTGGAAATCACAGTGTAGACCAGGCTGGCTTTGAACTCACAGAGAGCAGCCTGCTGCCCTGCTTCCCCAGTGCTGGGTGTGCGCCCACACACCTGGCATGCACTGTCTGCTTTTCATGTCCACGAAGCTGCCCTGGGTACACTGAGCAAGCAAGGCTCTAACCTTGCTCAGGCCATCACACCAGCTATCAGCTCCACTGACCACCTTTGGTCTAGGTACAGCAAGGGTAATACTCACAGCCGTGCCCATCCCTTTCCAACTGAGTCCACTGGCCAGAGGTCTATCCTGGGGCTTAGAGAGAGGCGGTCCAATGCTCGGGCGACCCCAGAGCCAGTAGTCAGTTCACTGCACCTGTTTCTTGCCATAACCAGTGACCCTGCCCAGCCGTGTATGTTTGCGTAAGCCTATATTCCTACCACAGGTGCCAATAGACAGTGGCAAATGGCATGATAGCCACAGGTGAAGCTACCTAGCATCCACGGATGGGTTAACTGTGACACAACGTGGATCGTCCACGCAGTGGAACAGTGCTCAGCCTTTAAAAGGAAGCGACTCCCGACACGCACGGCAGCAGAGGCAGGTAGACGCAGAGGGCATTGGTCTGAGAGCAGTTGCAAAAGGGTGTGGACCCCAGAGCTGCTCACACTCAGCATAGCTGTATTCTCTAGGGAACAGGGTGGACGAAGAGGGGCCCGGTACAGAGCTTCTGATGATACCCATCTCGGAAGTGGGCTGTGGCCGTGGTAGTGTGGCCGAACACGAGAACACACTGAGTGTCAGCAAGTGTGAGCTGATGCCTCGGAGCTGAAATAAAACGAAGGAAATTAACTTAGGAGTCACAGGTGTTTGGGCGGCAGGAAATGCCTCCCACGGACTGATTCTTCTGTAGGCTCCTGTATGTTGGACTCTGGGCCAGTGCTACCTTCCTGCAGCACAGTGGCCAGGGCCATGGCTGGAGGTCCCCTGTGAAGGGCAGGGGACCACCTCACTGACTGGCAGAGCCTGCCGCTAGAGGCATGTAGGTCTTCACAGAATTTTGGGCTAGTTAGAGCAGGGGAAAAACAGGAACCCAGGGTGTCTGGGAACCCCTGAGGACATAAAGGCAGGGAACAATGATGCAGTGTCTTGTACCCTCCCAGGTGCAGGGTGACTTGGCAGCATGAGGCCTCGGAGGTGGCTAAGGTACTCTTGCCCTCCAACCCAGTATTACCGCCTACACCCAGCTCCCAGTTCCTCAACAAGCTCAAGGCTGCCACCCGCTGAATGAGTATCGGGACCCCATCCTGCTTGTGGGGGGTGGCATCCAGGGTGTGCACAGCTCCAGGTGGCCAAAGTGTACATTCTTTGCTCCACAGTCCTGTGCCCACACCCCACTGGTCTCTCCTGGGGTGGGAGCCCGTAGAGATATATTAATTATATTTCTCTCCACTAATGGGCTGCTTACTTTATGATGTGGGGACACAAAAGTAAATTTTAAAATCAATTATACAATTACATATGTAGCAATAACAGAGTACACGGCTAATCCCCGCCGGGTCAGAACAGCAACCTTCCAATAATGCAGGTTTCATTAGGGGAAGGGCTGTTATTGCCAAGAATTACAGAAATAATGGGAGTGGGTGTATTCAGCGAGAAGTAACAAATGAGGCCGCTCTGGAGATAAGACGCAGAGCCGGCTGCTCACGAGCACCGTGGAGGCCGAGTACATCGGGGGTCACTAGCGCCGGGGAACAAGAATTAATTTTAGACGCTTCCTGGAGCCCAGAGGGTGGGAGAGTGGGGGCTTCTGTCGGGCCTAGAGGTGGGAGGACTGGTGGTAGCAGAGAGGCCCCTCACTCAGCCACCCTCCTCGGGTGATCTTGGGCTGTAAGCCTCCCATGCTGCATATACTGTATTAGCCCTTGCTGTCACACACACTGTGGACATTCCTGGTCTCAGCGGTCAACGCCAGGTGCAGGGTGAGGCATGTCTTCAGTTCATGTCCCGTTCTGGACCAGAGGAGCCCAGATGAGCCGGCCACTGTGTGGAGTGTGGAGTAGGCTTCCAGAGCCGGGATGGAGGTCTTCTCAGGTTTAGAGCCGAGCTACCACCCATGGGGATTGTGTCTAGGTGGGGGTGCAGCAGAGCCCAGTCTGCCAAGCTGAGTAGGGACCCAACAGACAGCCAATGTGACGGAAAGGAAATAGGCTGTGTGCTGGTTCCCTAGGGAGGGCAGAGCTCCTGGCACCTCCAGGCAGAGTTAGCAAGGGTTAGGGCAGCACCTATGACTGAATCAGGATGGATACTCCTACCCCCCGGAAGGAGGAGGGGCTTTGGCATATAGTAGCATGTCGCGCAGTAAGCTGGCTCCTCCTGTTTGTGCCAAGAATCTTGGTCACTTGATGGCTTACCAAGGTCACTGCATAAGGGACTCTGAACTGGGACCAGGGCTAGCAGGACCAGCCTACTCCATATGGTCCCCAGAGACTGCTGGGTCTCTAGTCCTCTCGCCCCATAATTGGAGCAGGGACCCCTGGTGAGGCTGGGACCCTTTGCCGCAGGGCAGATGACCAGCTCCTAAAGGGTTTCAGCAGCGCAGAGAGCCGTAGCCAGAGGCAAGGGCCACATTGTTACCTGTTCTCAGAGGCTCCCACACATCCTCGGAATCAACCCCCTGCAGTAAGTTGGGGGTTATCTAGCAGACCTCAGGACAGGACAGCCTTACCCTTTACCAGCCTCAGAAGCTGCTGTAGGCACCCCAGATTGTAGCCCCCTTCCCCCTCCCCACCAGTGGCTGTGGCAGGTTGGTGGGTTGAGACAGGACAGGAAGAACCGCCCAAGTGCAGGAGAGTCCTAAGTGATTATCCGAGGCCACCGGGTTACCATGCATGTAAATGAGGCCAAGACAGCCCATGGATCAGGCCTTTTCTTCCAGGCGCCAGCAACCAGCAAAGGGACTCTGATAAGGGGATCTTTGTAATTACACGGAGCTACACTGGTCAATTCTGACTTTTAAATACTGTAGGGCCCGAGAAAGGAGAAGAAAGCGGGAACACATGTTCGCTGGGGCAATAGCTTCAGTTCCTTTTGAATTTGCCGTCTTGCGGCAGAGCCCGCAGCCACGGCCGCCCACCTCCTTTGTGAGCGCTATCGCTCCATCACAGTGCGAGATCATTTCCAAATTAAATTTTATGGTCCATTACTTACTGCACCGACACTGGTCTAATGGAATCTTAAGTGGAACTGACTGGACCTGCGTGGGGCCGGCCGCTCAGTTAAGATGTTATTTAGTTCTAATTATCAGATAATGAACTCGGGAAATTTAATTTTTAATATTTGTATGTCAAAAGTCCATCAGGCTTTGGTCAGAGTTTAAATTAGAAGTTAACCCGGGTTGAGCACCAGTCCCAGGACAGGCTTTTATGAGGGCTGAGGTTACCCGGAGCCCCTACTGTGGGCTGCCTGTTTCCAGATGCTGGACCCAGCAAGAAGCATTCCAAGACCAGACCCTGGCTCTGGCCTGCCACAGGGCAGCATGGTGCAAGGAAAGCCAGGGGCTTGAGAGCTTGGTGCCAAGCGTCTGTAGGAGCACAAGGAAGAGCCATCATCCGGACCTACGGCCTTGTGCTAGCATCCCAGCAAGTGCCCTGGTTTACACAGGGTGATGTCTCCTGTGTCCCCCAGGTGAGAAGGAAGTGGTGTGCCATTCTCATAGGTGGTTGGGTGGGAAGAAGTCTCTGGAGAATGTCACTTGGCCCCAGGGGCCAGCCAAGGCTCTGGTTTGATAGAGTCTTCCCTCACCCAGACACCCTTGGAGCAAGCCTACTAGCTTGGGTACATCCAAGCATTTCTGGCAAGGCCAGACTCTGTGCTCTGCTCCCAAGTGACCTAACCTCAAAGCTGAATGTTTCCCCTGCCCCAGGTTGCTCACTGGTCCTTCTTCGGTAAAATCAGGGCCCAGGGTTTGAGGTCAGAGCAGCCAGGAGCACAGAAGCAGGGATGAGGTGGGCAGCAAAGGAGTTTCCTGGAGGTGAAGTCAGGAGGATGGCCTGGAGGGTAGTGGGATCTGGCAGCAGCAGCAGGGATGGGGTAGCTGAGGTGAGAGCCTCCTCCAGGAGCAGTGGCCCAGGTCCCTCTGCATACATACGAGGCTGCCAAGAGGCCAACTGGGAAAGCTAGTTGGGTCTTCCTCAGGGTCCCCAAAGTTTAAGGGGAGACTGTTCCTCTGTTATCTGCTGCTACATAGCAACCACTGTCTACCTACCAACTTCAAACCGGGATGACTGGCACCCCTACCCAGTAGTTTGCACCTAGGGCAGGACTCTATAAAATGGCTGCCTCTTTTGGGCATCACAGATCTGGGTTGATAGCTGTGGGAGGGCACTGTTGAGACCTCAGAGGGACCTGCTTGAGCTAAGCTTTCTCCAACATGGTAGACAGGTCCCCAGAGAGCTGGAGCCAGGAGAGAGAGAGAATCGCAGGGAGGTGGGGCCAGGAGAGAGGTGGGACTAAAATGGAGAGAGGTGGGGCTCACTCTCAGGCTAGGTACCTGCAGAGGCTCAACAAGCTGTGTTTGCTCTCCTTCCCTCCACGCTCTCTCCTCAGGGCCCCCACCTTCCCCTTGGCTCCACTAAGGCTGCAGGATACTACGTTTGATGAAGAGCATCAAAGAATGCAAACTTGGCTGTGACTGGGTCAAATCGCTCCTTTCCACATGTCCCTCAGTCGAGTTGGGTACCTACTTTCCAACAAGGCAGAGTTCTGCCATCTCCCCTCCTGCCTCACCCAGGGACACCTTCTCTTCCCACTCCCACTCCTGTCCAGGAGCTTGCTTCTGCCTTCCTGGGGAGGGGCTCCTATTCTTAAAGGGACAAGTAGTTTCAACTGGGTCCAGAAGCTCTGAGTTCAGGCAGGGACCCAGCACAAACTGTTCCTCCCAACCTCTTCCAAAGGGTGTTCCTTGAGGCACCCTCGGGTCCCTGCCTTAGGCAGGCCTCATACCCTGTTCTCTACAATGGCTTCTGTACTCCACATTTACACATCTCTACCAGCCGCCCCCCCCACACAAACACACACACACACACACACACACACACACACACACACACACACACACACACACCAGCTCCTGCCACAGAAGATGGGCATTCTGACTTTCAGCTGGCACTTCAACATAGAGCTCTCTGGTCATTGAAGCCAAGAGCAGAGGTTGCTCTCTCCTTACATGGCGGTGTCCCATGGTTGCTATCTATGTAGCCAGCCTAGGTGTCCAGGACAGGAGCTAAGCCTTGCCTGAGAGGCAGCCCTGTCTTTCCCAAAATGTCAGGTAAGCAGAGTTCCTCCATGGCCTCTGTACCTGCCTCCAGGTTCCTGCCCTGGCTTCCTTCAATGATAGACTTACAAGCTGTGAAATGGAACAAACCCTTTTCTGCCCAAGTTACATTTGGTCATGGTGTTTTATCACTGCAATAGAAACCCTAAGATTACCCCCCCAAAAAAATAAATATGTAAAAAATATTGCCTTGCAATCTGTATTAACTATTTCCCTCACATATGATCAAATGTCTTACAATAGAATATTTAGTGGAAGGGGTTTATTTCAGGTAGCAGCTTCACGGCAAGGGAAGTATAGCAGCTGGGTTCCATTGGTAATGAGAGCTTGGATTGGAATGGGAGCTGAGGTATAACTCACAAGCCCCCCATCAGTGATTCACCTCCAGCAAGGCTCCACCTCCCGAAGCAGCACCACCATCTGTGTTCAGACACATGAGCCTTTGGGGCGCATTTCTCACTCAGCACACGCCGGCCTGTGAACACGGATGCCTCACCGCATCGTCTCTCACACCCACCGGCTGCCTCTTACATATTGTCATGGTGACTGCGGTGAGTGAAAGCTCTGGATTGCTACCTCTGTACAGATCTTCACTGTATCTTTTACAACTGTCTTCATGCAGTCACGAGGACATCTTTCCCTACAGGGTCAAGTTTTGCTTTACTGTTTATGTGTCTATAAATGGTGAGACAAGAGTGGATACAGAAGGTGGTGGTGGCTCACACCTTTAATACCAGCACTGGGGAGGCAAAGGCAGGTGGATCTCTGTGAGTTCGAGACCAGCCTGGTCTACAGAGGGGGCTCCAGGCCAAGCAGGGCTACACAGATAAACTCTGTCTTGAAAAACAAAAGAGTGGATACAGACCATGAAACTAGATAGAAAACCAAGAGAGGGAAACAAGAGCTACTGGGGCAGGGACAAAAAGACACATGTGACCAGAAAGCAGAAAGGGGGAGCTGATGGGAGGAGGAGCCGATGGGAGGGGGTGGGGAAGAAGATGGAGAAGAAAAAAAAACAATCGGATTGTTTGAAAATTGTTATAGTGAAGCCTAATTGTTATACACTAATAATTAGTTAATTAAAAATGAAAGAAAAAAAACAGCTAGCCCATTCTGTGGTTCAGGTCCACTGGGCACACATCAAAGGGCTGCCCTCTTTGTTTAGCTTGTGCACAATAGTATGGAAAGCTGTGGTGATGTAGATTTTTTCTGAGAGCCCTTGAGAGCCTGTTCACCGCATCTCCAATCCACCCCAGACTGACTCTTGTTACAGCCCACCCTGAACAGTGCCCCTCGGGCTCTAGTGAAGGGACTCTCGACTGGGTTCCACTGTCCAGGCTCCTGGCAGCTGGAGCTGAAGGAAGCTGACTGGGCCAGAGATCCACACCAGTCTCTTTTTGAATGTGTGCAGGACCAGGTCATGACCATGTGCTGATCTATAACAGCAGGAATGGGGTAGTCATCAAAGCCAAATTAATACACACTTAGGGAAGGTTCTACCCAACCGTACTGAGTCCATAGACAAGGCCTTACCTGGAGCCTCAGTCCGTTCCTCTCCTCTGTGCAAGACAGCTAATCTCATAGAAGGGCTGAAAAAGCCTGGGCCAAGGACGACATGAAAAACGGATATTGGGGTCACCTGGCTGTCTTACCACACATTCAGCAGCCCAAGTCCTTGGGGCATGTGTATCCTGCTGGGGTTTCTCTTCAAACCAATCCTTACTCCACTGTGCCCAATATCCCAATACCCTTCCTAGGCAATCTGAGACCACAACCTGCAGGTGATGAAGGTCACTGCCTGTTAGGATCCCTGAGGATGGGGGCATGGGCCTACCATCTTGTCTGTTTTACTTCCCAAAGCAGTCTTGGCTGCACCATGGTTCTCCTGAGGTGGAAGTCAGTCAACCCTTGGGTATAGGTTGCTGGAGGCCTTTCCTGGTGAACTGAGTAGATCAGGATGGGGTCAGCAGAGGCACCAGGTGGGTGGGTGCAGGCTCCAGCACCTCAGTGGGTTCCTGGTACATGGATACAAGCTGGACAGGTGAAATACCAGGTCCTCCCTAAGGAAGCCGTTTCTCCTGGTGGCTTAGAGCTCAGGCTATGAGTGCATCCTCCTGCTCTTTCCCCACTGGGTCTCAAGGTGGGGTTGAAGCCTTTCTATCTTCTGTCTTGAAATCCTGAGTCCTTCAACACTCACAGTGACCTTGGATGCTTTCCTCACACCCAGGTGTGGCCAGTCAAGAGTTCCAGAAGATCCCACCCTGTTTGTAAGGACACCCCCAAGGTAAGCAGAGCCTCTACCATCTACCTTATATCTACCAATTGTAGTCAGATCCTGGCTGTAAAATCCCAGCCCCGAGGGACTGGCAGGTGACAGAGGAACACAGGTGCTCAGGGTCAGTTTGGGTGATCTGGGGCAACCTGGGTTAACCACACTGATGCAGAGGAAGCCAAAAATAAAGCAGTGGGCAGTGTATCAGGGACAGGAGGTGTGATACACAGCCCCCCAACAACAAGTCATGAGTCCTTACTTCTTAGGGAGCCTGGCTACCCATGCCCTACACATACCCCACCTGGCCCACCTTACAAAGTGGCAGGCCTCATCTCCCAATATTCTGCCAGCCCTTCATTGTGGGGTTCTGCCTAACCCCAATCAATGTTACCTTCATTTTCATCAAGGCCCACACTAGTCCTGGGACCCCTAGTGGGCTCCACTTTTTTCTCTGAGGTCTTATCCTACAAGGATAGGGACATGTTCTCTAGGACATCCTATCTGTAATCCTCTCACCTTGGCTCCTGAGAGCCCAGCTCCTTGGTCACATGATATTAGGGGTCAACAGGACAAGCCCACTGTGTCTTCCAGGGAAGGGCAAGTTTCTGAAGGACCAACACAGAGGTCTGTCACCCACAGAGGAAGCTCTGTCAGTGTTGGAGAGCAGGGCCCTGACCATCCACTCCATGAGGGGTGCCGCTGAAGCCCAGAGGGATCTGTACCCTAAGACATTGGCCTGTGGTGGACCACAGGATGGACAGGTGGCAGGAATCTGTGGGCACAGTGAGCACTCAGAGGAGTCCTATTCAGGTGTGTGCAGGGGGCAGGGCAGGGTGGGTGTCAGCTGGTATCCTGTCCTAGCTATTGCAGCAGCGGACCAGGTCAGGGTCGGATGAAGCCAGACTCCAAAAGGAACAAGAGCCCCTGGGGCCACTAGGCTACCTGTGTCCCACCCAGAAAAACCTTATCTCAGCTCAAGTGGTTCTTAATTACAATCAATACTCAGAAAAGCTATTCGGCTCCAACTGCATGTCATCCACGGTGGGAATAACCAGAGGATTATGCAGATAGAGTGACAGCCCGGCTCTGGAGAGGTGGCCCTGAGCTACCCATTGGACGCCCTCCCAATTAACCGGCTGTGGCGGCCACAACGGCCCGCTAAATCATAGCAGCTGGGGGCAGCCAGCCCCTGACCAGCGTAAATCACTCTCCTACTGCCACACAGCCCAGGAGGCGGCTCTTCCACTCAGATCAGCCCTACCATCCCCTAATTCAGGACCCAGTGATTGATGCCACCTGCTTCGCACATGCTGAAGCCACCATCTGCTTACGAGAAACATAAACTTTGAATACACACGTTCTGCTGATTTTAACTGGGCTAATTTATGGTTCACAAGCGGAGGAGCAGGGTTCGCGGCAAATTTCTCCAGCCACCCGGGAGCCCACAGCCGGCCCTCGTGGCTGTGAAGGAAGCTTGATAAGGTCATCACCCGCTGCAGCTGTGCAATATCACACCAGCCCCCCAAAAGCACTGGGGGGAAAACCCGCTGAAGAGCCCCCCTTGGGGGGATTTATTTCTGAATTAAACACTACCAGCCCCAGAGGAAGCCTATTCGTTTTCACAATCAGCTTCCTTTCCAGTTGTAAACAGCCTCTTTCTAAAACTTGTGCATGATTTTAATTACAGATAAGTTTCCCTTTAAAGGCCGGGGCATTCATGCCTAGGTTGCTAAGCTGAATTCGATACATCTCTATGTAGCAGTGTCCAGCAGCCATACAACAGCCACATAGCCCAACACACACCTGATTGGCTAGAACCCAGTCAGCTCTGGGGTTCTGCGGTTCCTCGGCCTGGAGACACTGAGGGCCCCGCTTCTCCTTAACATTTTGATGCCCTTGGGTATTGGAGACCAGCAAAAGTCTCCACCTGTCTGTGTCCCCTGGGTCATGAGCTGGCACGGCAAGCAGAGCAGCAACGCTGCTCACTCACCAGGCAATCCTGAGGTCCCGGGAGGTTTCTAGTTCTCATGTCAGGAGCAGCTCTGCCTCTACATGAGGTGGAGGTGGGGGCAATGCAAAGAGTCAGACTCAGTTCTGGGCTGCCTTCCCCAAGAAGCCTGTCTTCATTAGGGTTTCTGTTGCTGTGAAGAGACACCAAGACCATGGCAACTCTTATAAAGGAAAACATTTAATTGGGGCTGGCTTGCAGTTTCAGAGATTTAGTCCATTATCGTCGTGGCAGGAGGCATGGCAGGAAGCATGGCGGTGTGCAGGCAGACATGGTGCAGCAGAAGGAGCTGAGAGTTCTACATTGAAATCTGAAAGCAACAGGAAGACTGCCAAACTGAGCCTCTGGGAAGAGTATCTGAGACCTCAAAGCCCGCCCCCTATTGACACACCTACTCCAACAAGGTCACACCACAAAGCCTCCTGATCTGCCCTTTGCCAACACCACTGAGGATTGACCACGGCCCTTGGCAGGAGACTCTGTGCTGCACTCAGGGACAAACTTTCAGGAGTTTGAACAAGCCGCTGAAATCATTCTTGTCTCTTGGCCCAGCACAGAAGCTGGCAAAGCTGCCCCACCCACGCCGAGCAAAGGCCCAGTAGAAGCGCACGTGCCTCCTTGCTACCCTAGAGTGGGTGCTGAGACCGTCTCCCACCTCCCAGGCCCAGCACCAGGCTCTGGTTACCCAGGTGTGTACCAGAGCATAGGAGGAAATCTTGATCCAAGAGATGATTTTCGCTGAGTGCTCAGGTGATGATGACACTTGGGGCCTCTCCAGGCAGCCTGGGAGCAGCCCTTTTCAGAAGAGGGGAGGAGACAGACCCACTGCCTTCCACAATACTGAGTTAAGTTTTCCTGGAGTGGGCATGAACAAGCATCTACTCAACCCTAATAGGTCACCAATGACAGACAAAAGAAACAAGTCCATTCAAGTCCAGCTTGGTGAACAAAAGAATCTATTGGAGTTGCTTACAGGAACATGGAGAGGCACGTAGAGAAACATGGGTGACCCCAACAGCTGTGTCACTGAGAAATCCTGCCCTAGTATAACTGACAACTTCCCCAAAACTTAAAGATGGAGTCACTCCCCCCTTCCCAGTTAACCTTCTACACCCTACACAGGCTAGGCTAGCACCTCCTAAGATCAAGGACTAATGGTCCTCTCCACCCTCTTCTCTAAGGGAAGACTCAGTCTTGCGTGGATGATCACAGCTGCTCCGAGTACCATGGCAACGGCCATTCTGTGCCCAGAAGTTAGTGGTCCACAGCACGGGTCAGACGGAGCATGCTTGCAGTTTCTGGAAATGCAAGGGCCCTGCTCAGACACCAAAGCATGAGGTGGATGGAGCCTGCTATACAACAGCCCTGCCTGACCCATGGTTTTGGGGAAACAACTTTGGCAACAAGCGTGTATGAGAGAGATGATGGACAGGCGTTGCTGTATGTGCTTGTGTGAGCACAGGGTTAGATGAATGTATGAAGGCTCCTACGTGTGTTAGAGGCCCATAGAGAGCCCAGGAGCACTTAATGGCCTGGGTGGCTAATTCCATGGACTTTAAGCTCATCAGAGGTTGAAAACACACCCTTTAATTAATAGAAAAGGGAATTACAAAAGACCCTACTGCCAACTCAGCTCTCTGATGAAAGGAGGCCTGCCAAGCCTCTTCTGCAGGTTTTGCCTGTGACTTGTGATTTCCTGGTAGCAAACGAAACTGCTAAGACTTGGCTCCTTCATGGCAGCTTCGCCCCCTCAAAACTTTAAATCCCATTTTGATCGCCTCGTTCAACAGTATGTTTTGGCTCTGGGATCAATATATCAAGAGAACTGAGACAGTGACTATCAGGCCAAGGCTGCCGAGAGCCTTCGGCTTCAGCCAGGCCTCTCCTGCCTCCCAGTCACGCCAGCACTGAGGGGCTTTTCTAGGCCAGCAATAGACATGAAGCTGAAGTGGGAGTCAGAGAGGCTATAGGGGACCCAGGCACAGTAGTGTCCCACACAAGGGCTTTGCCCTCTGACTTTGTGTGTGGCAGCAGGGGATGCCAGCAAGTCCTAATCTCAGACACGTTTTAACGATGGACTACAGTGGGAGCTTGGCTTGTGCCAGTGGGACTAGCACAGACCAAGGCTCACAGAGGTCCCTTCTTCCATTCCCCACAAGTGGCAAGGCCCTCGAGGACCTCCAACTGTAGGACCCCAGCTTCCTGCATATTTCCAGATGAAGAACCACATTGTCTGCTCAACTAGGCCAGACGTGCCTGCACCCTTTACAAGGAGAGATGTGGCCCGAGAGCTGATGGCAACCCAGTGCAGGTCAGCAGCCAGTCACCTGACCACAGGTGTGAAGAGATGGGACAATATCACAACTCCTACTAAGGACTCCTCCCTGGCTCAGGACCCTCCAAGTGGCTCATGGTCAGATGGGGCCAAATGTACAAGACACAGTTTAGCTTTTACTGAAAAAAATAAAGTTACAAAATACAGATCTCCCATTTCAGTGGGTAGACCCACCTTTCAATGGACAGAATCACTGACAGATATTCTAAGCTTTGTGCCACATGGGTATGGAGCCTGTTTCTGCCCCAGCAGGAACCTTAGGCCCCCTGAACAGAGGGTAGATCAATCAGCGATGGCCCTCAGCTGCAATTTTCGGGAGTGTGAGGCCATTCTCTACCCAGCAGGCAGTCAATTCTGCTGGCTGCAAGGAACAGAAGGACACAGCACCCACTCCCTTGGAGTGGGAGCTCCCAAACTCCAAGGGAAGCCACTTCTGCATATGGTTGCTTGAGAAGGATTGACACGAAAGCCACCCCGCATACATGCACAGAAGCACAGAAAGCCACCCCACATGCATGCACAGAAAGCCACCCCACATGCACGCACAGAAAGCCACCCCACATGCACGCACAGAAAGCCACCCCACATACACGCACAGAAAGCCACCCCACATGCACGCACAGAAAGCCACCCCACATGCACGCACAGTCACGGAGCAGGTGAATGTTTGTGTGTACCAGGCAGGTTTGCACATTGCAGTCTTATCTGCTTGCCTACACGTGCACACATGCCTTCACACACATGCGCACACCCTTTTGTTTAACACATGCATATGCACACTTGTATGTGTATGTACACTCCAGTTAACCCCAAAGGCACAGACGTACCTTGACTAGTTATGAAATCCAAAACACTGGCAGAGAAGGAGAGCCAAGTGTCTATGCATCTACAGGGTGTCGGACCCTTCCACCAGGCACCTCAAGCCAAGTGCTGATAAATGCGGTGTACACAAACCCCTTTTCCTGCAACATACTCGTCCGGGGTGAGATGGATGCTCTGGTCTACACTGCATGCCACAGGCTCTGCATGGCTATAAGAGAGGCTGCTGAGAAGAAGCATCAAGTCCCTCCCAACCCCACCTACAGATCTATATCTACCAGACTTCTGCATAGGTTCTAGAACAGTGATTCTCAACCTGCCTAATGCTATGACACTTTAATCGGTTCTGCATGTTGTGGTGACCCCAACCATAAGTAAATTTTGTTGTTACTAGATAACTGTAATGATGCTAATATGAATATCTGATATGCAGGCTATCTGATATGTGACCTCTGTGAGGGTCGCAACCCACATGTTGAGAACCACTACTCAAGAGGCTTCTGTCAATCCAAAGTCTTCTGTGAGGTTCATATAAAGCAATAGAGCAAAAAATAAAGGACCCAGAGGAAAATGCAAATCCCCGACACCTAGTCAACTTAGGGCCCGGCTGAGTGATTTGTGCCCTCTTATCCAAATGCCTGAGTCTGAGTCCTAACAGCCCTGGTACCCACCTCAAATGGTCCATCTCAGGGCATTATGTCAGGGGACATAAAGTCAGGGGACTGCCTTCTTTTTTGCTTTGCTTTTTTTTTTTTTGTCTGTTTTGCTTTTTTTTTTTTTTTTTTGTGGTGTATGTGTACATTTGAGATTGGCCTGAAACTCACTACATAGACCAGGCTGGTCTTGAACTCATAGAGATCTGCCTGCCTCCCCTTCCTAAGTGCAGAAATTAAAGGTGTGTGCCACCACATGGAATAGGCTACATCCTTGAACAGCATTCACTTAAATGGCTCGGGAAGAATGGCCAGGTAACTTTCTGTAAAAGGGATCTCATCACCTCTCAGGGACAGGATTCTGTCTCAGAGATTTCCCATCGTATTTCTGTCTGTAGTATCTATTTTATTAAAACTTTAAAAAAAATCACATTTTATTTACAAATAGTTTGTGTCTCTGTGTGTATGTGTCTGTCTGTGTTTATGTCTGTGTGCATGTGTCTGTGTGTATGTATTTATGTATATGTGCATAT
The DNA here is from genome assembly GCA_004026605.1 of Ondatra zibethicus. Taxonomy (NCBI): domain Eukaryota; kingdom Metazoa; phylum Chordata; class Mammalia; order Rodentia; family Cricetidae; genus Ondatra; species Ondatra zibethicus. The sequence goes on from PVIU01020389.1 coordinate 25,955, forward strand.
ATATGTCTGTGTGGATGTCTGTATGTGTGCATATATATGCCTATGTGCATGTATGTGTCTGTGTATGTCTGTGTGCATGTATGTGGCTGAGTATACATCTGTGTGCATGTGTATATGTGCATATGTGTCTGTGTGCATGTATGTGTCTGCGTGTATATTTTCGTGTAGGTCAGAAGACAGCTAGCATTTGTTCCTCTTCCACCATGTGAGTTCTGGGGATCAACCTCAGCTCATCCGCATGACCCACTGAGCCATCTTACTGGTCTGCTTTATTAAAGTTTTTATACCAGTTCTGGTCTGGTGGAAAAATTTAAGACAAGATCTCACTGTAAAGCTAAGGCTGGCCTGGAACCTGCTATGTAGGTCAGGGTGGCCTTGAAGTCACAGAGCTCTTTCTGCCTCTGCCTCCTGAGTTACTAGGATTAAAGGTGTGCACCACCATGCCCAGTCTGGTCTGGTAAATTCTTTTACTTCTGAACCATGGGCTATTTCTGCCACAACAACTCAGAACAGCCTAAACACACTAGGAGAATTCCTATCTTCTCTTTACCAATGGGGAAACTGAGGCCCAGAATGGTGTGGTGAGTGGCCAGATCACTCCAGGTCCTGACACAATGAGGCAGCCAGAGGGCTAAGGCAAATTATCTCTGATTTGCCTGGATCCTTTGAGTCGAGGCTGGCCAGGGGACTACTCACAACTGTGTGCCCAGAGTCACAGGTGGCACTGTGTATGTGTGTGCGCTCTTGGCTGCTGAGGTGTTTTGCAGGAGACAGGTCCTGTGTGGGAACATACAAACCCAGTGGCTACAAGCAGCTGGGAGGAAGTCAGGGAGGCAGGGAGTGGAGGATGGGGGGCTGAGCAAAGATGAGGCTAGACACAGGGACAGACTAGCCTGCATGGAAAAGGTCCAGGTCTCAGAGAGCCACTCCCACCCTGCCCACAGCCCAGCCCTTTCTAGGACCTCTTCCAAGTCTCTGGACTGGCTTAGAGGCTCAAGATGGTGTTACTGGGGCCTAGGCTGACCCATGAGTCTGAGGAACATCCACCCCTTCTCCCC
>PVIU01020390.1:0-34090 GCA_004026605.1 Ondatra zibethicus
TAGCCCAGGGGAAATGTGAGAGTCCCCCCTAGCCCAGGGGAAACGAGAGAGTCCCCCCCAGCCCAGGGGAAACAAGAGTCCCCCCAGCCCAGGGGAAACGAGAGCCCCCTTCCCTGTGAGGCTCCTACCAGTTCTGCTCTCTGTTCTGTGGGTTCTACCCATCTGCTCCTCCAGCTTCTTCCATTAAAGCCTTTATATTCAGGAATAAAGGAATTGAAATTTTACCACATCTACCAAATTTATCAGGACAGGTTTGCAGATCCCACCTAGGAGGTGAGATGGTAGGCCCCCTTTCCTGTAGGTATTATCGCGGACAGGATAGCTCCTTGCTTTCAGCTTGACTTGAATGAGGAAGCTGTTAGGAAAACCACTGGACGTCCATGGTGGCGATTCACCTTCACCCTCTTCTGTGAGTTAGGGTGATCACTTGGGAGTGGTGGGGCTGATTCTGAAACCTCACGGTAAACTCTGGGTCTGGGTGCAGCCCCATCTGATTGGTGGCTTTCTCTACACTCAGGAGGCTTCTGCATCACTTTGGCCTGGGTTGCGAGCCTTAGTCTTCATTCTAGGACCAGCCAGAAGTATCCACTCAGCATTAGGAATAAACACTGATGACCTATCGGAAATTTTCAAGCATTTCATGTGTTTCATATTTTAATTTATTCCTTCATCATATATCTAGCAAAAGTGTGTGTGTGTGTGTCTGTGTGTGTCTACACACTGCTAATTGAAGCAAGTTCCTGCCCCTAATAAGCACTGATGGGCTCAGGCACAGATGTCTTTTGATTTCACCACAGAAGGATGGACAGACACTGACAATCAGAAAAGTCAGAATGTGATGGGATGAACAGAGCTAAAAATAATAGACATGAAGTGTGAGCACTGGACGCTGAGGTCAGTGCTGACGGCTGTGCAGCGCCGTGGCTGTGCAGCACCATGGTCCACACAGTCGTCCTTACAAGAGCAGTTAACAATAATTCAGTTTCTTCCACGGCTAGAACTGAAGAGAAGTTAGTATCTACTTTTGTAAACTGTTGTCTGTGAAATGTTTGGCTTCCTGTTAATAAAACGCTAATGCAGGCCATGTGTGGCACCTATAATTCACACATTCATTCAACTTTTATTTATGCCATAAATAATTCTATGAGATTTCTTTAAAAAGCACTTGCATTGTATCTCCAAAGAAGTATTTCATAATTGTCTACCTGCCTTACAACAGTTCATTCTAAAACTATAACTCTGAACTGAACGAGAATTCATGCTAAGAAACTTGGAAATTTTCATGCTGATTACACACTTTGAAGTGTATCTGCATCAAGGGGGCTAATTTTGGCATGCACCTAATTAGTTGCAACTATCTAAAAAGTGCTTATATAACTTAATTACAGCCTGGGACACCAGGGTAAACGCTCAAGGAAATGTTGAGGAAAAAACCCAATAGCTGAAACTATTCCTTAAATTTCCTCAAGGTGAATAATCTCCTCATCTAAACCCAAAGAACACCACTCCATCCCTGGGAAATGTTCAGGGGCAGCTCTGTTTGTTATTAATTCAGAAAGACAATAAAGGTTCTCCCCATGACCTATGAAACAGACCAGTGTCATCAATTTCTCACCCCAATGTGCTCATCTTGACAGCACACACTATCACCCCATCACCAGCAGAGGCTGCCATAAATCTGTCTGCAGCTCGGAGGAGAGAATGTCTCTCCCAGTGAGGAATGGTTGTGAAGTCAGGTGTCTTTGGTTTTGAGCCACGACACTTGGGCTTTGGACTTGTGTTGTTGCTAAAGAAATAAGACTCCCCATGTAGCCCAGGCTGGCCTTGAACTCAGTTCTGGCTCAGCTTTCAGAGTGATTAGAGGGAGATGCCTAGTTAGAGTCAAGACTAATTTTAAGGCGCCATTTACTAGAAAATCATGAAGCAGGAAGAGTCCAACCTTTCCAAAGGCTTTGACTTAGAAAAGGAGGAAGGGAGAGCATGGGGAAGTCAGCTAATCTAAAGTAGAATGTGAAGGAACACAGGCCAGGTATCCGTTCAACCAGGCCAGCGAGCCAAGAGGCTCCAACAGGGTCCCACGAGACACCTGGAAGCTAGGTGGCGAGAGGCCTTGCACACTCAACTGTGTGCACTCTCAAGATCCGAAGTAACTGTGAAGGGATAAAGCCAACTTTTCATTTAAATGAATTTTATTTATGACAATTCAAGTAAATACTATTCCATTCTCATATACATACAAGTAATTTTATATGGGCTGAATGGGTTGTATTTCTATTTATAGGAATACATATGTATATATGTAACAACAATTTAAAAAAAAGGAGGCCATGGACCATGAATTTGAGACACAGCAAGGTGGGGGTATATAGGAAGGTTGGAGGGAAGGAAAAAAAGGAAGCTAGAAAATGATGCAATTATATTATACCCTCAAAAAATTAAAAGTATTAAAAAAACTATTACATTGTAAAACACAAATTGATATGTTCCTGGTGTCTTCAATCAATTCTAAAACTTAGTTTAAATCTCATGGTTTATTTCACGAGATAAACATTAGTGGACACCAGTTTTAAATTAAAAGATGATGAATTAGACCGTCTAACTCTTTGATCCTAAAACTCACTATTGATTAACATCTTTCGATGGTTCACTTGAGTGGTCCCTTAAGGCTTACTGACTATTCAAAATGTGTCTCCAAGCAGAAAGCCATCAGAGGCAAAATGACTTCTCCAGACATGAGCATCAACCCAAACATATGTTTGGAGAACAATATATTTGTTGTTAATGTAAAGTAGCCAATTTTCCCTATACAATCTTCTAAGTAAATTACACCTAAGAAGAACAAATTACTGTGAGGAAAGGCTTTGTTTCCTAGACTTTTTTGGTGGGACATTTTTCTTTTTACCATATGCTTTAAACATCTTAATAAATTCCTATACGGTGACAAGAAACCACATACTGCACCTGTGCCTTCTCTCTTAATTAATCCAATAAGTACAGGCCCGCTTGCTTTAATTTGTAAAGGAAATGATGCCATATTGAGTTTTAACTTAAGGATTAATTACCTAAATAAGCAGAATTAGCTTAATGTTTCAGTTGATTTTGCCTAGACATCACTATCAAAAAAAAAATTCAGAAACTATGCTTCAAATATACTGAGAACTACGAAAGCAGAAACTTTACCTTAGGTGGCTAAATGGTTAAATTACACCTGAGAAACCGTGGAGCATCACCTTCGACTCCTATGGGTTCAACAGAATCAAGCTTTGCTGCCTACCAGCCTCATTGGTTTTGGTGGTACAGAAATACTTCTCTTTGAATGGAGGCTACTTTTCTTTCCAAAACAGATTACGATTCTCTTAAAAGTCAATGTACAGTCAAAACCCTATACACACCCTGCAGACCCAGACAATCACAGGACACGACTCTGCACACACCGCTCCATCTGTTGGACTCGACTGCCAGCACAATTTCGTGAGCTGGCAAAGAATAGGCAAGAATTCTGCAAGCATTTTGAAGTGCAGGCTTCTCATTAATTTTAATTTCCTGTTGGCTCTCTAAGGAACAAGTGGGGAGCGAAAGCACAATGTACCACGTCCACTGGAGCCCATGCCACATGGACACCTGTAATCATAAACTCTCCCGGCCATTCGCCCAACACTGGAGAGTTTATGAGTTTATTTCTTCTGTACCCCATAAAAATAAATCTAAAGCACCCACAGCTATCTTTTCATATTCTGTTAATACTCTTGCACACATCTGGAAAGAGTTGGCAATAATTATTTAATTAATGCAAAGCTAATTGATGACAATGTGCCTAAATACCCAATTAAAATGATTTCCTAAGACCAAAGAGGAACTGAAAGGAACAGTCCTTCCAGTGTAAGAAAAGCTTCCAGGCACAATCTCTTTAAAAAGTAAGGACTCATCTACTCTTCAACAGAAAAGCAGACAGCATGGGAAGACCTGGCTGAGGGCTGGCGCAGGCTTTCTCCTCAAACTTTCTACAAGGTGGGCTCTGTTGCTGGCTTCTCTTGGGCTTTTAATGTCCACCCACCACAACCTCACCCCTCCACACTCCCACCCCCACCCCATCTCTTAATTACCCCGCCACAATGGCTGACACTGGAAAAGGTGAAGGACCCTCCAAAAACACAGGAAGACCCTTTAAAGGCTCGTGGTGACTTCAGGGCTCATTCTTTTTCTGTGTTCGCCATTTTTCTACATTTTTCAGAAATGATTTATTTTGTTTGGTTTTCCTATAACCCAGTGGCTCTCAAACTTCCTAACGTTGAGACCCCTTAATATAAAATTCTTCATGTTGTGCTGACCCCCAACCATAAAACTATTTTGTTGCTACTTCCTAAATGCAATTTTGCTACTGCTTGAATCACAATGTAAACAGTTTTTGGAGACAGGTTTGCCAAAGGGGTCACAATCCATAGGTTAAGAACCACTGCTGTAACTTGCAAACCCAGTCATCAGGGGTAGAACTACAGAAGACCTAGGCCAGTTTACACTTGGAGGAGACAGTTTGTTTGTTTTCTGCCATAATTATTTCAGTCTTTAGTCCTTCAGTACTGCCCTCGAGGATTCTTACAGGCCTTAGATCAAAAGAACAACACAGACCAAGTAAATACTTAAGAATCAGAGAAATCAGGAATGCTAACGTACAATCAGTTTGGGCTAAAACCGAAAACTACATGACCTACTGTATTCCACTTATACTAGTAATTATTTTCAACCCAACTTCTTCCTTTAAAAACACTGGAACTAACAGATGGCTTCTAAATATTTGCTCTTATTCCAAAGTCTTTACATTACCAAAAATATGTCTATTTCATGTGAATGCTGCAACTTTTAAAAAACAAGATCTACACGTACTCTATTTAAACAATCTGGATGCTGAGGATATTTTGGAAATAATTCTAACAAACCCCAAACATCACACTGGTGCTAGAATAAGCAGATCTGCCTTTTATATATGTTTTAGGCATCTTCATAAACACATTCAAAATATACCCCCCCCCGCTTTTTAACAGAGTTAAAGTAATCAGTAATAAAAATACGTTTTATCTCCCATCTTTATATGGTAACTTTCCATTTGGTCATGCCATAAGTTCTGTTGCTATCTTATTACATTCAAGAACACAAACAGTTCACAAAAAATCCAAAAGATAAATGCTGAAAGTTTAAAATACACAAACTACATTGCACACAGACTTTAAGACAAAGAAAAATGCTTTCTAGTCCTAGCACATCTGGGCAGCAGGTGCCTCTAAGAAGAGCCCCGCCCTTCAAGAATCCACTCTGAATATCAAGACTGTTAAGTGCCCTCTTATTTCTTGAAAGGGCAGAAGGACAACTTCTAAGTCTTGAAAATCTGGGCCAAACAGCCTTGGCTTGTTTAAAGCAACATTCTATCAAACACATACAGGAGCCTACAAGAGTAAAGCAGCCTTGAAACATACCATACAGAGAGGACACATACAGAGAAGATCCTTAGCACACTCCCCACTCCAAGGAGTCACATACTTGAAAAGTCTGTATGAGACACATCAGGGAATGAATGACCAGATACCCCTAGTGATCAGCAGCTGGGGTCAGGTGGAGTCTTTCTTGCCTTTAGTTTGCTCCCTTATGCTGAGTGAAGCATTGTACTAAATCACACACTGCCCACCCGTGCTTCCTCTGATGCTGTCACACGGTGTCTTCTACCAAATCACACACTGCCCACCCGTGCTTCCTCTGATGCTGTCATGCGGTGTCTTCTACCAAGTGCACTTGACTCTTATCAACTCTTCACTCATCTCCAGGCGACCCTTCTTCTATTTATGTGCTCTTCTGAGGCCGCTACACACATTTTTCATTCCTCAGCGTGATGAGAGTGTGGAGTGGCTGCAGACGGCAGGTGAAGTAAAGGCTGGGAGGGCAGAACTGTCCCGGTCACACCCTCAAAAGGCTACACAGTCTGTGCAAGTAAGTGGAGAAATCATTCTGCAAGAGCTGGGTCCGCTGTATGCCCTGAAGTCTCTGTCTGCAAGAGCTGGGTCCACTGTATGCCCTGAAGTCTGTCTGACGGAGGACACACCCCCTCCTGAGTCCTCCCTCATGTCTCCTACGCTGATGCAAGCTGCTTTATTTCTGTTATATTTAATTACTGTTTTATCCCAAGTCCACACCTCACAACTTACTTTCTTGTCTTTTCCTATCAATCAATTCTACATGATAATCTTCATCGTAAGAAAGTTCTATTGATGTGACTCAAAATAGTACAATATGTATAACAGGATGAACACCAGGGCAGATGAAGATTTAGAACTCTGTAAGAGCTAGAAAAGGTAAAAGCCCAAGGTTTGACTTTTAATAAAGCAGCAGGAAAAAATATGAATAGAAAATAAAGCTACCAATATTTCTTATTAATTTACTTTATAATATGCTAACTGAAAACTTGACTGTTTTCTGTACTTGATCTTAGCCAGAAGGCTGAGAACACACACACACACACACACACACGCACACACACACTCACACACATACTCACACACCCCTATCATTTTCCATGTTCAGGGTTTTGTTGTCATTATTGGTACAGGGGATTTAAAGTTCTCTATTTCTTTGAGTTTAACTTCTCTACTGACTAGTGACACAGACTTTTTAATGTATTTGTCAGTACTTTATCTTCACTGGAGAAATTGCTACTTAGCTCCTTTATTCACTTTTGAAATAAGTTTGTCCTATCATTATTTAGTTGTTCATTAAACACATCAGATACTAACACATCACCAAATATGTAATGTGAATCTTTTTTCCCAGTTTGGCGGGTTATTCTTCACTGCAATGACAGCTGCCTAGAATACACATGTTTAGGTTTGATGCAGTCTGGTTTATCTATTTATTGCTCTAGTGCTTGTTATTTTGCTGTCATACCCAAGAGAAAAAGGAAGGAGCACAGTGTCAGGAATCTTCCTGCCTCTCCAGTTCCTCTATTTGTTCCTTTGATTGGCTTTGGTGCACAGAATAAGGCCAGTGCCAGGCTTCATTCCCTTCTAAAGGTTATCCAGCTTTCCAGTACCACCTGCCAACCCCACAAAAGGTCTCAAAGCAATGGGTTTACCTGATCATATTCTGGAGCCTCTAAAACTGTGGGCTCAAATAAATTTCTTCTTGTTATGGGTCATTTCCCTCAGGTATTCTGACAAAGTGGTCAGAGCTGCCTGACACAGCGCTCTCGGTACCATTGTCAAAAGCATCCTGACTGCACACGAGGGATTAGCCAGAGGCTCCTCACTCACTGGAGGGGTGCATCCTTCAGCCTTCACACCAGAACCACGGCTCTCACTCGGTGCAATGGCCTTTACTTCTTTGATTTTATTCTCAAAGCTTAACGTTTAGTGGCCCTAGAATCTGGGATGAATTTTTCTGCTTCTCTAAAAAGTGTTGTCATAGTTTTAATGGAGAACATTGAATCTGCAGATCCCCGGGCAATCTTAACCTTCTAAGTCTTCCAACAAATTAACAGGAAACGTCTTCTCATGCTCTGCTCTACTCTGAGAGGCATCTTGCAGTTTTCAGTGCGCAAGCCTTCCACTGTCTGACGCTGTTCTAACTGGACAGTGCGTGTTCTACGTCGAGGTCAAGAGAGTGCAGCTTCTGTTCTCCCGCATTCAGAGGCCCTCACTGCTTCACACACCATCTCTGAGTAGTAAACGGAGAGCCTAAGGTGCAGTGCCGAACAATGGGGTCTGTCAGAAACCTACACAGATAAATTCAGAGGCCATTCAGCTGCCTTGGTCACAATGATGAATTCCTGAAGTCACTTGAGAAACCTAGGTGAGACCTACAGATAAATCATGTAACAAAGCCAGCCACACCGCTATTCTACAAAATGACAAGCAAATAAAGCCAGGCCTGGGGTGCAATACTCAATCCCCAGGACCTATACAGTGGAAAAAGAGAACTGACTATTATAGACTGTCCTGTGATATCCAGATGTGCACTGGGACACATGCATGCCCATACAGAAATACAAACATAAACATAAATAAATGTGATCTTAAAACATTTAAAGTCATTAAGTTGGAGGATGGTTCCAAAGACTACTGAAGCAATACTAATCCATCTTGCTTGCTAATTCTTATCTGTGGTATTTTATCCACCACCCATTGTGTGCTCATTTTAAACCATCCAAGAGGTTAATATTTATTCTGAAACAAGGCAGAATTCTTTGATGCAAAGTATTCTACATTATTCATCATGCTCATGAATGATTTACAGTTAGGATGACAGCAATCTAAATAATTTATGTATTTTTTTAAGTAAATGGCTTAAAATGAAATCTTACCAGAACAAAAGAAATACAGATTTTGTTTTTCTAAGTTCTTTAATGTTGAAAAACGGTAAACAGTACTGTACTGTTTTCAGGATAACCCATGGGTCACAGTGTTAATATTTACTTGTAATTATTACTAAATTTATTAAGGAGAGATTTTTAAACCTTTTTAAAAAAGATTTATTTATTATGTATACTGTGTTCTGCCTATGGATGTTTGCAAGCCAGAAGAGGACACCAGATCTCATTATAGATGGCTATGAGCCACCATGTGGTTGCTGGGAATTAAACTCAGGACCTCTGGAAGAGCAGTCAGTGCTCTTAATCTCTGAGCCATCTCTCCAGCTGGAGATTTTTAAATCTTAATACCTCATATGAAAAAAAAAACTCAAGTAATGAAGACATTTAGGAGAAAAGCTTTCAAAATTAAAAATATTTTTAATCCCAGGACAGCAAGACGGCCCAGTGGGTAAAGGCCCAGTGGATAAGGACCCAGTGGGTAAAGGCCCAGTGGATAAGGACCCAGTGGGTAAAGGCCCAGTGGGTAAGGACCCAGTGGGTAAAGGCCCAGTGGATAAGGGCCCAGTGGGTAAAGGCCTAGTGGATAAGGGCCCAGTGGGTAAAGGCCCAGTGGGTAAGGGCCCAGTGGGTAAAGGCCTAGTGGGTAAGGGCCCAGTGGGTAAGGGCCCAGTGGATAAGGACCCAGTGGGTAAAGGCCCAGTGGGTAAAGGCTCAGTGGATAAGGACCCAGTGGGTAAAGGCCCAGTGGGTAAAGGCCCAGTGGGTAAGGGCTCAGTGGATAAGGACCCAGTGGGTAAAGGCCCAGTGGGTAAGAGCCCAGTGGGTAAGGGCCCAGTGGGTAAGGGCCCAGTGGGTAAAGGCCCAGTGGGTAAAGGCCCAGTGGGTAAGGGCCCAGTGGGTAAAGGCCCAGTGGGTAAGGACCCAGTGGGTAAGGGCCCAGTGGTCCAAGTACAAAACCCGGAAGTCACATGTGGGAAGTGAGAACCAATTACTGCCTTCTGGTTTCTAAACCCACACCCATATATACAAACATATGCAAAATATACACAACACATATATGCACACACATACTCAAAAATAAAAGTGATTCCAAAAGGCACTACTTTAAAATAATTATAATCCCAAATCATTTATCATGACATTTAAAATATGGGTTAATACTACTTAAAATTTTAAGATACGTATCATTTACATTTTATTTGCTTATAAATATTATGTCTACTAAAATATAACCATAAATGATTATAATTTTATTTGGAGAATAACCATTCCTGAACACATTGCAGAAGTAACAAAGCATTTAAACTTGCTGAAGCAAAATTCTACGGCAATTTTTTTTCATTAAAGAATTCATCATGAGAGCTTAGTCTTTCAAGTTCTGGAAACAAATGCATTAAAATAATTTATCTGTATTCTTTGCATTCTTGAAAGAAACACATAATAGTGAAGCAAGTAGAAGACATAAAGAAAATGAAATAAAATACACACTAGGATAGAGTTTCACACTGAAGCTCCGTGTCACCAGAGTCACACTGAAGCTCCGTATCACCAGACACAGATTCACACTGAAGCTCCGTGTCACCAGAGTCACACTGAAGCTCCATGTCACCAGACACAGTCACACTGAAGCTCCGTGTCACCAGACACAGTCACACTGAAGCTCTGTGTCACCAGGCACAGAGTCACACTGAAGCTCCGTGTCACCAGACACAGAGTCACACTGAAGCTCCGTGTCACCAGAGTTACACTGAAGCTCCGTGTCACCAGACACAGTCACACTGAAGCTCCGTGTCACCAGAGTCACACTGAAACATACAGAAACCAAGTAGAGTTAACACATCAGTTAGTTTTCAGTGTCTAGGCCAGGAGATATAGAGTCCATGTGCACGTCATGTTAGAGTATGTTTGACTCTACATGGTTTATTTTGATAACTGAAATGGTAATCATGTACAGTATTTTTGAGGGCCTACATGTGTCTCTAAATTTGAGCTGATTTATTTAGCAATATTTACATTTTGCTGTAAGTACAGCTCTATAAGTAAGCTACAATTAAAGCCATAGCTATGGTTACACATTAATACACAGTCTATAATTTATAGACACACAGTTAATATTTATGAACTATGTTTCTCAATGTGATAAAAAAAATCTGGAAAGAAGAAAGAAAATGTACTTACAAAGTCAAAGTCTCCATCTTGAGGGACTCTCCAGTCGTCAGGAAACACACTCTGTGACACCGGGCAGGGCTCGCACACACTCTGAGTGCGGTTCTCATGACTTTTGTTCTTGAAGTCCTGCTTATCAAAGTAGTCCATGAAAGACGGCCGTTGTACTTGGGGTGATGTGGCATTTCCTTAGGCACAGAAATACAGGAGGAGGGTGTAAGCTCTAACATTTTAGGAAGTATGGTATCTATTGAAATGGGGGAATTATTTTCAGTGAGTCATATAATAAATTTATTCTGGCCAAAGTCAAGGGCAGCACAGTCGGTTCCTAAAACTAAAGTGAGAAACATGTCCGGACCAAATAAATATGATCCCAAACACTCCTGACTATAAAAACACTTCATTATTTTAATGAAATCTTTATCATAATTTTATTATGAATAGTACCAGTGTCAAGGACAGGACATTTTAAATATTTCTCTTCTATTCACGTTTATGTCTGTGCTGATTATCACAGACATTTAAACTGCTCAGAAACTGGACGGGAGGGCGGATGATGCTTTCCCTTCATCCGACTGCTTCCCTGCAAGTCTTAAGTCTTCTAGCTGAATCCCCTGCTCCTGGGGCTCCTATGGCTTTGGCTGTCTCCTGAAGCATTTCTTTAGCTCAGACTGTCCTCAGCTCTATTTCAGGTTTACGGATGCCTGCCGTCACAGCACTTAGTGCAGATGGCCCGGAGCTGGCAGCTGACCTCTGAGGCTAAGCACAAGATGGTTCCCACCAGAGCCGCAGCTCACCCCATCTCTGCCGAGGTCCTGACAGCAAGAGGGCTGAGAATTAATTCAGACTCTCCTCTCCCCAACACTGATCCCAAAATTGTTTTAACAGAGGTGTTTAAGTTTCCCTATCTTTGATACTTAGTCGCTAGGCATTTTTTGCCTACTCCATAAAAAAGGAGACAGAGGGTGTTCCAGCCCCAGTGACTGGGCTTCTGGGAACCCGATGGTGACTGTACTGTCAGCACAGTGACTTTCTAAACACAAACAAACTGTACGTTTTTGCTGCTCAGAATCCTTTGATGGTTTATTTTTTATACTGAACAATTACAGTAAAAAACAAACATTTAGAATAACTAATTTTTTAAAAAAAATCTTGTAGTTAAGGTCTTGATCAGTAGTTTCTAAACTGGATTCCTTAAAGCCCTAGGGCTTCAAACACTGTCCATGAGACCACCAAGAAGGCATTCTCATCTAATTCTGCAGGTAGAAAGTGAGCTACCTTCCTTTACAGAAGGACTTCCTGGGCGGGGACAAGTGACTCAGCTTTGTCATTGGACTCATGTTCCAAGTGAGCTACTGTCACACACTGGTCGCGCAGACACCGAAGACCCAGGTGACTCTTCCGTCCTTGTCATTTTGTTTTCTCGGATCAAACAGCCCAGTTCTGCTCATGTGTCATGTTCCTCATCCCCATCCTGTTTACCATCCTGTGGGGACACAGCAGACTTGCAGCGCTGTGAGTTGTGACAACGGTCTCAACAGTGACCCGGCCAATTTAGAATGCACTTGCAACAGTCCATGCAGCTGAATGCTGGCCGCTAAGGAGCACAGCTGGCTGAAGATGGGTACGAAACCACTTTCAACAAAAGACTCGATGCTTCTTTCCAGCAGAGGAGGAATCAGAGGCACTGCTTTCTCTCCGCCATAAATTCCAGAGGGAGGAATTTTTAACTTAAAGAAAGGGGCCAACTCCAATGTGACAGTTTTTATTTTATCATATTGTATTTTACTTTGCTGTGTTTTATTATTATCCCTTAGAAGTCTATTTGTTTTCTAATGAGAGACAGAAAAGGAATGGATGTAAATGGGAGGGGAGGTAGGGAGGAACTGGGAGGGGTAGAGGGAGGGGAAACCATAATTAGGATATTTTATGTGAGGAAAAAATCTACTTTCAATAAAAGAGGGGGTTAGTGAGATGAAACTATCATGCAGGCGTCTGGCTTCTCTTTCCCTTCCCTACCTCACAAGGCCCTGTGTTTATTTATTTGGCGTATTTGGATTGTAGTAAGTTTGCTTAGGTAAGAACGTAAGAAACAGGAGTTGCAGGGCATATATTTGTCGAAAGTATCTCATTACTTTAAAATGATATGACTGTCTCCTAACCCTACAAACTTCTTACTGGTTTCACATTGGTTACGCAGTTTATTTTAAACGGTAAACCACATATAACATAAAATTTACTCAGTATTCCTAATATACATCTAGAAAGCTAAACACAAGGTCATGTAGGCATATCTGCACATCCATGGTCACTGCAGTGTTAACCACAGCAGCTGAGACACAGAGGCCACTCAGACTAGAAGCTAGACTGTGGGGAAGGAGAAGGGGCTGGTGGATGGGCATCAGGGTTCATCACTAACACGAACTGGAAACATTTCATTAACAATTCCAACAAACTTTAAATACCCTGGATTTAACTCTAGACCTCATCATTAAAACACATATTTTTAGAATTTTCAGAATTGAAATTTAGTTTCTACTGCAATCTCTTACTGCAAACTGAGATATATATATATATATATATATTAAACCTCAGTATCAAGTTCCAACTCATTCTATAAGAACAGAAGAAAATAACACATTAAGACTATATTTGCACAAATTCTTGATAAGATACTTGAGAAAATGAAAACACAAAGTGAGAGGTAAGGAGGTAACAGAGGAACCTTAGTATTCTTTTCTCTCTCCCTTCTCCTTCACTGCTCTTACTAAGTGTGTACGTGTCTGTATGTGTGTGTGTTGCTAGGGAACAAGTGCACGACATCATATATGTTAGCTATGTTCTCGACTACATATACCCCTAGCCCAAGAAGAGAAATTCTGTAATGGAATTATACATATAGTTGTAAGCTCTGATTTTCATCACAGTCTTAAAATGGGTCACATGCATAGACATTTGAGAACTTTAACAAGAAACATAATAGGAAACCTGAATAAAAGGAGAGGAAAATGATCTTTGGCGGGTAGAACTTAACGACTGGGAAAGTAAAATTTGCAAAGACCAGCCCAAGTTGGTTCTCTCTGAACTCATGATCCTCTTGCTTCAGCCTCCAGGGTATTGACTGCATTCCTTACAAGTAAATTAAGTGTGTACAAGAGCTTTGGCAACACACACACACACACACACACTTTCAAAACTACTAAGGAAACAGTACCCCCTGAACAATGAATGTCCCTTCTCAAATGGCTCCTCTTCCCCATGCCAGCCAGGAGTGGCACTGGCCCCACCACAGATATTCTAGCTACGGACACACGGAACGCCTTTCAGAAACCTTGTCAATACTTAAGGGTCTTTCAGAATACAAGTGATTCCCTTTGTGTGGGAGGGCATGAGTGAGTGCATGTGTTTGCGTGTGCATATGTGTGCTGAGGGGAGCTCAGAGCTAAACCTAGGGCTTTGCACACTCATTGTATCACTGAAAGCCACACCTCCAGCGTATTGTAACTCCTGATTCAGATCTTTATATCTGAGAAATGGGATGGATGGAAGACCAACGTTTTCCTGTGAGAAGCCAGTATTAATAAAGCAACTACCAATACGACCTACATAAGCAAGAACAACAGCACAGGCTTGGAAGGAAGAGAAGAGCATGCGTAAGCATACTGAGGTTAATAATGTCTTGTTATAAAATTATCCAAAGGAAATTTGGAACAGACTGCCTTCTTTTATTTGAGTTGAATTTTAGACATTTGGTGACTCTGCAAAGATTATTGGAAAACATAAATCTTTTGTGAAAAAAAAGTCTTAAAAACTAAAAGCTAGAGTACTTCAGTAGGAATCTCCTTTCATGGAAGAGTAGAGGAAAGGCAGAAGAAAAGCCAGCACTTTCTTCTGTAGTAAGTCAGAGAATCAGAAGCTTAATCAGATATAAGCCATGGCAAGAAAAACCGAAAGGGCTGAGTGGTCCCCGGGGCTCTATCACAGAGGGGACCCCTCAGAACTGCCTCCAGCCACAGAGGGCGGGGCTGAGCCAGCACCTTCCCTGTCAGGAGCTCTCACCCCAAGAGCCCTCCTCTCTTCTCGCCTGCAGCCTGTCCTTCACTGTCAGGATGAGACCTCTTCTGGCAGAGGGCCAGGTGACACAATTCTGACACACAATTGTGTAAGAGCTTCCAAAAAGTAGAAGTTGAGCTGGTGCCTGCATGGAGCCTCCACCCCACGTTCTGGGCTCTTTGGTGGTGTGGGAAGGTACTTCACAGGCTACAGAAAGAGAAACCAGGACGCCAACCCAGCCATAAACCCCGACCTGCCCGGTCTGAGAGATGTGCTGGAGCAACCATGGCACAGAACTGTGGGAGTGGCCAATCAAAGAGACTGGCCAGTCTAGAGGCCGAGGGCAGGACCAACACGACTGGCAGAAGAAAAGAAACCAATAAAAATGATTCCTAATGTTATTCTGCGGTACTCATAATGGATGCCTTGTCCTCTGGCAGCTGAAGGGAGCAGGTGCAGAGACCCACAGCCAGACATTATGAGGAGAGATGGCCAACTGGGTCCCTCTCTCCACAGCCTGTGGAAGCCTGGGAGAGCAAAGGGAGACCGCAGCAGTCAGAGGGAATGGAGCACACCAGGAGAACACAGGCGAGCAAACCAGCTAAGCAGGGCTTGCTCACAGAGACAAGATCTGCCCTACGTCTTCTGCACACATGATGTGGTTGTGTATCTTGGGGCTTTTGTGGGATCCCTAACAGTGGCAGTGGAGGTGTCTCTGACTCTTTCACCTCCTCTTGGGACCTTTTCTTCCTACTGGGTCACCTAGTACAGCCTAGATATGAGCATTTATGCCTAGTCTTATTGTGTCTTGTAATGCTATGGTTGGTTGATATCCATGGGAGGCATGCTCTTCTCTGAAGGGCAACTAAGGAGGGAAGACTGTGGTCAGGACGTATTATATAAGAGAAGAATAAAAAGAAAAAGGAAAAAAAGAAATGGTTGAATACTACTGTCCCCTAAAATTTCTGTTTAGCTGAGGACATAGAACTTCCATAAGCTAAGTGTATTAAAGAATAACAAACGGGGACACGGGGCTAGAGAGGTGGCTCATCTTGTAGAGGAATCAAGACTCAGCACTTGCACGGTGTCACAGCCATCAGTAACTCGAGTTCTAGAGTCTCCAGAGCCGTCTACTGGCTTCCTCACACAGCAGGCACACACAGTGTACATACATACATGTGAGCAAAATCAAACACATACAACAAGAATAATTCTTTTAAAATATAAATGGGTACAGACAAAAACTTAAAAGACATTTAACACACATATTCAATAAATGATACCACCTATTTCTACTAAAGTCTGGACAATAACCCACTAAGTCAGAAATTAACATTCATACAGAGTTAACAAATCTAAAAAACAACTCAAACAAAAGAAGGTAGTCTGCTCCATTAGATATTTCTTTTTGGATGACTTCATAATCAGATTTCCATTCAAATGCAAGTGGTTACATATCTAAATATTTTCTATTCAATCTCACTATTGGCATTTAGACTGTGCCTGATACACAAAAAAATATTCAAGTTTTTTTTTTTTAACGTTCTAAAGAGGACAAGAGATTGGGTTTGTTTTGAGGTTAACGTTAACGGGAGGGGCAGCTGCAACTGCCTAGTTAATGTTTTACTGTACAATATGAAACACATGCCACAGTTTACAGCTGAGTCTCCAGGGGGAAAAAAGAAGATGATGCTTCTCACTTGCTATTGAGAGAGAGGAGTGGACATGAGAATTCTGGGGCCTTGCAGTGCAAATGAGGTAGGCAGTCATATGTGATTGTGGTTGCTATGGCAAATACTTTCTTACAACACTGAAAGGGTAACCACATAAAGCTGACATCAATTTCTCCAGCTGCAGTTAAATTCTGACCCCAGCTTATTAAAATACATTTTATTATAATAATAAACTTGATATTTAAGATTACTTAGTTCCTCAATTTTGGCTCAATTCTTTCAACTTACTTGCTTATATAACCAAAACCCCATTAGCAACAAAGGAAAAAATAACCACCACTCACTTCCCTCTGTGCCCTATGAAACTTTAAAGAAAGAGCTGTTTTCTATCTCATCCATTCCTTTAAACATTTACAAGGATACTAAATTATGTGGAATATAATTTTGCAAAATATGTCAACCCATCATAATCATTACTATTCCTAGTTTACGTATGTCTTCTAAGAAAACAAGCCTTCATGAAAAGATAAATATGTGAAATTTAAAAATAATTTAAATGAAGTTTACTTGACTTTTTAATTTCTTAGAATGGTGTGACAAAGATACTCAAGTATAAGAAACAAAGTAACAATTCACAGATATAGCACAGTATATGTCAACATCAAAGGTACTCATGGAATTACCTCATTTGTGCTACTACAAGTATTTTAAAATGAGTGCTCTATCTGATTAGTATTTGCCAAGAATATAGTAAACACATACAAAATCAGGATGGGATACAAGCTACTAGGACCAGCTTCCCATAGCTTTATCACAGTGTATTTTAAAATACGAGAATATCCACAAAACCCACGGAAGAGCCTAGCTACGAGGAAGGTGACAAGTTCAGAAAGAACAGCTGCTTGGAGGCCAGCAGAACCCAACTGTCCAGCGGAGGGTCTGGGAACAGTCAAGAAGGACCAGAGTGTACACGAAGGCACTTGTGCGGAGAACCCTGACCAGCTGTTTTCCACCTCCAAACAGGGCACCATAGGAGGAAACAGACAAACTGAAGCCTGAGCTTTCGGTTAAACAAAAGGAATAGAGCGATAAACATAGTAACTGTGTGTCCACGAAACATAGTAACTGTGTGTCCACGAAAGGCTTGCTTTGGAGACCTTCAGCAGATACTTATTTGCCCAAGGAAGACCAGCATTTCTGTGTTTAGCTTGTGTTTTGTGGTAATAAGAGATACCACACAACCAAGATACACTGTCCAATGATCTTGAGCTAACTCACACTACATCAAACACCTCCAGGCCTCAACATCCCAGTGCCAACAGCAGCCCTGAGTCAGGGACAGCAGGAGCAGCTCTATCAGACTCACTCCTGAGGCCCGGTCTTTCACACAGCCTTCTCTTCCAACCTGCCCACTGGTTTTGGTAACATGCATAATTTTTAACTTAAATCTCTCTATGCTTAAAATGTCTAGTTTTGAGCATGGAGAGGAGGCCCAGCAGTTAGGATCACTTGTTGCTTTTGCAGAAGACATGGGTTCAGTTCCCAGCACCAACATGGAGGAGGCTCAGAGCCAGTTCTAATTTCAGTTCCAGGAGATTGGACATCTGAGATCTTCATGCACACAGTATACATACATACCCTCAGGCCCACATACACATATAAACTAAAATGATAAAATAAATCTTAAAGTATCTAGATATATCTTCTATTTCTTCTAATAAAATGTAGTTGAATTAAACACACTGAGATGTAACTCTCACCTCAAGTTAACTCGATACCATCCCAGCCAGAAGACAAAACATCCTACCAGTTCCTCATTACACAAAGGTCAGACCGTCCCTGCCTCTCTGCCACTTAGAAACAAAAGTATGCAGTGGATGTAACCTACCACAGAGGACCACATAGCAGGGAGAGAGTAAGAATAGCCAACAGCCATGGATGGTCAGTGCTTGCCCTCTCACGGCAACACTATGCCTGTACTGCTTTCTGACTGCAGTTCAGGTTTGTGGGGCAGTCCACGAAAGGATTTACAACTTTGTCATTCTGTAAGCAACACACGTCAGAGCGAATGTCTTAACAGTCACTTCAGCCCTGCAGCAACCCCGGAACTATGCTTCACACAGCAGAAGCAGCCCTAAGAACATGGAAACGAGTTTCCCCTGTGGGCATCTCCTGTGTGCAACCCTTCCTAGGGTTTCATCTCCAGTTTACACTTCCGTCTCTGTTGTTTAACTGATTAATTTAGACAGCATGCAATAATATTGTACTATATTTATTAAAACAAATTTTTAAGCTTTCTTTTTTAATTGGAAAAGTAAATGTTAGAAACACTATCCTCTCCTTAAAATATTTCACAAATTAAATTATGGGTTTGTAGCTTGTAAAAGAAAAAGTCCCATAAGCCTAAGTTAAAGATGGATGTATGTATGTATACACACACACACACACACACACACACATAGTGCTATATATATTTTAAAGTTTTTTTAAGGCAGACTTTTGCTGTCAAATAAGTTCAAAACCAAAATTTTCCATAACTGTTTCTAAAAAGAAACAGAGTTTATCTGGTTTCAGTGTAGGTGCGAGCGAGAGAAGCGTCATTCAGTGAGAAGACACATACTTTTCATAGTCCCGTCTTCCTCCTCCTCATCCTCACTGTTTATGACCATGGTCCCCAGATCCGACTCCAACATGGTGCTGCTGTGCTCGATCATCGTCTGGGCCCCTTCACTCATGGTGCTGGTGGCCCGCATGGTGCCCACGCTTTCTGAACTCGTCTTCACCATGGTGTGCGAATCCAGCTCATCTTCATCCTGCAGGCAAAATACCACCGTGAACAAAGCCCTCTCACGACAGGGGACCTCTTAGTTCTCAGTAAGAGCACACACGTGCTTTCTCTGCCATTACTACAGCTATGGTCATCAGTGTGAGAAGCGGGGCTCACACAGATCCTGCACACCAGCACCGCTCACAGCAGGGGCTCAGACAGGTCCTGCACACCAGCACCGCTCACAGCAGGGACTCAGACAGGTCCTGCACACCAGCACCGCTCACAGCGGGCAAAGGTAGAGGAAACCTTCACGTGAATGCAAATTTATCGTTCAGCGCAGGCACGCCAACTCTGCTCAGTTTAGCTGATGAACCACTGAACTGTCTTCTACAGTAGCTGTATCAGTTTATATTCACAACAGGAGTGCTGTGGGCTCCAATTCCTCGTCAACATTTATTATTTTCAATTTTAAAAAATGGTCATCTTAATGGGTACAAAGCAGTGTCAATCCTGTCTGATTTATATTCTCTATTAGTAGTGATATTGAGCAATTGTTCATATATTGAATAGCTCATTTATAGATCTTCTTTGGAAAAGTGTTTACCGAAGTCCTTTGTCTCTTCTTTCTTTTATGGCTTTTTGAGACACAGTTTCACTGGGTAGCCCAGGCTAGACTTGAACTGGCAATTCCTGGCTGCTCCCTCCTGGTGGGATCACAGGCTTGTGTCACCATGTCTAGCTTCCTTTGACCAGTTTGGATCAGACTGCATACAATCTGAACATTAACCTTTTATTGGGTATATGATTTGCACACACTAGGTTTTCACGTGACAGAGGCCAGCTGTCTCCCTCTCTGCCTTTGCTGTCCTCCTCTAGCTGGCAGACTTTAGGACCCACAGAAGAAAGGCAGGTAATGCAGATGCGAAGGCACATACTTCATGCACAGCTGTACATGCAGGCAAAATACCCATAATCATAAAAACTTCAAAACGAAGAACTTAAAGATTAAAATACAGTTCCTGCAGAGGTAAAAAAAAATGCAGATGTGGAGAAAAGAAACCCCAGTATTGCATTCTTAGCGACTTGGGTGACTTGAAGTGACAGCAGGCTCACGCTGTTTAATACCCTCCTCTGCCCAAGCCTTACTGAAGTCTGGCACGGTGTCTCAAGTCTTGTGTTCTTACTCACAGCCCCCTCCTCAATCCCATGCTCTCAACTATCTGATGCACCCTTATTTACCACTTAACGTCTAAGGACTCTGACTCTCAGGAATTCCAAGTCAGACAGACCTGCACTTGTCCTTCTTGTCTTTCCAGTGTCTCTAGTTTGCCCGGGTCCCCAACAACCACACCACATAGTGTGGTGACCTCACCAGCTGCCCACGAACAGCACTGCAGTGCGACGCACACTCGATCCTTTCAGGCTCTAGTGCATCTTTAGTTCTCCCGACTTAAGTCGTCTTCTATTCCTGTGGCTACTGACCACGTTGCCCATTTTACACCTTGGTTAGTGCACACAATAACACCTCCTGATGGAAGATTCTGACTTCCTAACGTCACACAGATGTTAATTCAGTTCCTATCTCAAATGTCTTGCAGGCGTAAGACTTTCCAGACATTAACCCGAGCTCCAGCTCTCGCCGTCCTAACACTGGTGCTGTGCCCGCTGCACGGAGCAGGGCTCACACTGCACTAGTGGTTCTTCAGTGCTGTCTGTATCGCAATACGCTACCAGAAGCTCCAGTGGGGACTGGTCCTGGCCTACAGCTCAGTGTCCTCTCTGCTCTGACTTCCATCCCTTTGTCTCACTGTTCGTACATCCCCCTCTCACTGAATCTTCCCCAGAATTCCCAGTGCTACTTTGCTCATTAAGACCCTGTCTGTTCATGACTTCACTACATAGAACGCCCTCCGTCTGTGATGGTGACTACAGACCTGACAGGATCTAGACTCACCGAGGACACACACCTGGGAGAGATTATCTACATTACATGGATCTTTGCCCGGGCCGCTGAGGGATGATTCTCGTTACATTAACTCAAGTGGGAAGCCCCATGCTAAATGTGGGCAGCACCACTCTTGGCCATGGCTCCTGGACTGCATATTTAGGGGAACGCTTTGCGTCCTGACTGTGGATCAACATGACCAGTTGCCTCCAGTTCCTGCAGCCTCCAACTCGCAGCCTGGTGAACCATACCCTCGAGTTCTAAGTCAACATAACCCAGTCATTCCTTAAATTGTTTTTTCCAGAAACAAGAAGAGTGACTAACAGAATCCTCTACAATTTAACTAAATATACATCCTCTACACACTTAATTCAAATGTCTTTTACCTCCACAGCTAATCAGCTTTTATTGTTTTATTTTCCAAACAAGAAGAATTTATAACAGTCAGCATACATCTTTGCATGTAAACTTATGATATCCTAATTTGAGCACTACATCTTTGCATGTAAACTTATGATATCCTAATTTGAGTTTGTATAAATGAATGTGCCTTATGGGTAAGATTAGACAAGAAAGCTGTATGCTGCTGAATCCACTTGTTACACTTTGCATGAAAACACAGGAAGAATACAATATTTTCCATTCTATCGAATTATAAAATCAAGGGATTTTAAAATAAGAAAATATTTTAATCCCTCATTTTATATCTGAAAGAAACCCCAGGTCCATAGAAAGGAAGACTTTCCCACAGTTACAACCTATTTAAATACAGAACTAGGATGAGAAGAATGAGAATGATTTCCTCACAGCATTTATTCCACCACATGTGTGCTCCTTATTAACAGCCACATTTTGACTATTTGAATGCTCAGGCTAGGGATACAGGCTTACAATTCATCCAATTCCTTTTTTTAAATTATGTTTATTTGTTTGTTTTGTATGCATGTGTGTGCATGTGCACACGTGTCTGTGTGTCTGTCTGTGCATGCTCACCGTGTGTGTGCAAGTCAGAGGACCAGCTGCAGGCGTTGGCTCTCTCCTCCCACTATATGGGTCGTGAGGAACAAACTGAGGTCATCGGCTGGGAAGCAAGTGCTTCCCTCACTGAGCTAATCTCATCAACTCTACTCTCCAATTCTTACTCTCAGAGTTCAACCGATCATTCCATTTACATTGGTCTGAACGGCATCTCTCCAGTAAACTACTAGTGAGCCCTTGCACGTTCTGTTTCATTCTTGTCTTTTTCAGTCTCTCAAACAACTGGAGGACTGAGTCTTCCAAAAGATCACATCACATTACTCCACTGCTGGAAGCTCATCTTCATCATGGTGGAATGTCATCTGGCCTTGGAACGCGTCCGTTCCATCTCCTGTCCCACTCCTTGCTCAACACACTCCAGCCATGCTGCCTCCTTAGCCATTTCTCGAGAATTCTGCAAATGTTCCTCTGTGACCTTCCAGACTGGAATGCTCTTCTATAAGACAGGGCGATCATTCCTTTACCTGACGACTCTACTCAGATGTGACCTTCTCAGAGAGGCTTCCCATGACCACCAATCGAACTGAGGCTCCCACCACTGTTTACTGCCTGTCCTCTGTGTTTACAAGCTGTAACTGCCTTCTCTGCCACTAGACCACAAGTTTGATGATAACAAGAGACTTATTTTTAACTTCCAAATCCCTGGTACTATGATTATCTAAGACTTAGTGATACATGAGATTATTTCACAAACAATTTATATTTTAATTAGTAATTCATTCAGTGAACATTTATTATACATTTGTAATGTGTCAAGTAGTTCACCAGTATTGGAGATAGAGAGATGAGTAAGACATAGTTTTGTTCCATTTGGTTTTCTAAGGAATTTGAGGCTTGGGAGAAATCTTCTGACATGTGAGCAATAAATTACAAGACAATCTCTTAAGTGCTATAAGAAAGTGTTGTCAGTACAATGAGAATCCAAGGGCAGAGCCTCTAACTCTGCTTTAGTAAGTGAAGACGCTGTCCTGCAGTTAGAGCTTTCCCCAACATTAAGCTTTAACAACATATAGTAACTATACATACTTACAGGATACAGCAGGCATTTTAATGCGTATATATAACATGATAAAATCGGGTTTTATTGTGTCTATTACTTAGTGTTTGGGATCACTGAGATTCTGTCTTCAATTTACTAAGTCTTAGAGGACGAGAAGCTTATACACGAACACGAACATAAATTTGGGTGGAATGTTCTATCCCATGAGAGCTGCTCTCAGACACATTCCTTCTCACACACACTGCCGGATTGAATGCGGTGTAACTTTCCCCAAGACACCTTGTTGCTATGCTGATTATATCCTGCCATGAACATGCTTTAACTGTCTGTATGCCTGACTTACCTAAGTCCCCTTTACACTTTAAAACTGAGAGCAGCGGTAGGTTGTAAAAGCTATATTCTTAATGTCAAGTATAAAGCACTGTTCTTTAAATTTCACTGACTGAAGTTAAAGTCCTCACTTTGAGATAATGATAAAGCATAAAATTAAGGGACAATGTTATGCTAAGTTATAGAGTTACAAGTTTTGTTTAAAATAGATTTGTATGTGAGTGAGCCAGCCCCGACGTTGTGAGCATGGGAGAGTTGTCCCCACAACTCATCTGTCGTGTGGCAGCATGGATGGGGAGAGATGCCTACTCCATCAACACCTGAGGCAGGTGGAGAGCTGTCCCTGCCCCTTGTCAGCTGCAGAATGCAGGTGAGTGGCCCCACACTCACCTGGGCAGCACAGTAGAGCTGGGCCTCAGATGTAGGTGTGGGAGAACTGACCCTGAGGACAGGAAAGCGGGAGAGCTGGATGGGCCCCTTCCTCATCATTGTGAGGGGTGAACCAATCACGGCAGTGAGAGAGCCCAGCCTGCTGGTGAAGACAGAGGAGAACTGGAGGGCTGACCATCCTAGATGGACCCAGAGCTGCAGAATCCCCATGACACAGGGAAGCAAGGGTATGCCCAGGAAGAGTCCCAGTGAGGGCCCAGCATCGATGGTGCAGCCGAGACCAGGGGCTTGAACCAGACCAATGGTTCTCTGGGATGAATGCCTGCGTGTACAAATCTACGGATAAAGGGTTCACTGCCTGACTCCCCGTGTCACTGCAGCTTCCGTGATGAGATTTCCCTCTTCTTCCTTTTGCTGATTTCCTTTTTCTCTTAAATTTTATTTTGTTTTATTTTGGGGTGGGGAGGAAGATGGGTGGATTGGGAGGCATGATGTGAAAGACACAAAGAATAAATTAAGCAGAAAAGTTACTGAAGTTTGGGGAGCAGAAATAATGTTATTAGCTAAATTATTATTGATCTTCCATTAAATAATGATAAAATGGCTATAAGACTTTTATTAGGCCTCACCTATTTTCCTCTGTGAACTCAGTGAGACATTTATCTTATTCAAATCAGTGTAAAGTTCAATTAAATTGAAAAATTTACCCAACGTCACAGAGTAAATAAGTAGAAAAGTAAGGATTATAGCTATTTTTACCTGACACCAAATCTTGAATCTAACTTCCAATATGTAAGATTTTAAAACTACAAATAGCATTTAAGTCCAATTTAAATCATATTCCAGGTTTTCTCAGGCACAGTTCATCTGCTGAGATGACAGCTGAGGAAATGGCAGCAAGCTGATGACTTGTGCTTGAGTTTTTATTTAATTTTTAGAAATTGGGATTTATGCTTTCTGGTATCTCTTACTGAGAATACAGGAGAGGTTACTTTCCACTAGCTTCATTAAATAGCTACCAGTGCAGCATCTTGTCATAAACGCAACCAGTTTATTCCCCACACAGTAAACCTGTTTTTAGCTGTTGAGACATTTGTATCTTATCTGCATATGCAGCAACGCTGCGATCATTATGTTCAACAAGAGCCACAACTTCTGGCTGGTCCCAAACAGATTTCCACCCTCCCTACAGTCTGTACCCATGCTGAATCTACAAGGGGACAGTTTGTACCTTCAAATTCACAAATTAGATATAAAATTATAAAGCTTCTGCTTAAATTTAGAAAGGAAAGCTCTGTGATGTATTATTTTTATATGTAGTCACTTTGCTAAAAGATGCTAATTTACAAATACATAGACCCCCAAAAAGTGAATTTAAACAAAGTAGCACAAATATTCAATTCATAAAGTGAGTGGGACATGATTGATATAATACAGATGGAGAGATAATTATTTTATATGAAATTAGAAAAGTCAAAAACTAATAAATTTGGTAATGGTGTTGAAAACTTCTCAGCAACAAGTTTTCAACTTAAAAATCATTAACTCCAAATGTAATCTTTCATACTTTAAATTACTGTACTTAACCCTTTCAGAGCAGTAGCTATGAATGCCCCTTCGTGCTGCACTTGGCTTAGAGAGAAAGGTCAGCTGAGCAGGCCCTGTTCCAGGAAGGACACAACAGCATTCTCAATCGGAGCCCATCATGTGCCAGGAATGCAAAACAGAGCACTGACCATAATCCAGCCTGTGAATCATAAGGTCCACATGGAATACAAGTATTCAAAAACATTATTAGGAAATCCTACTCCACTTCTGGGACAGACTTGTGCTAAGAAAAAGATAGCTACTTTGTATGAAGTACCTCTGTATCTGTGGTATTTACCACCTTAGCATTTTCTAACTATACTGTTATAATTCACTAATGTTGAAGATATTTACACAAAGTTGTCGTGAAGTATTCACAACACTAATGAAAAAACTTAATCCTTTAGGAGATGATCTATTTAAAACATTCTAACCTTTTAATTTCTCTTAAGTGCCAGGAAACTCCTTCAAAGAAGCCTCCCTTTAGGACGACATCTACTTGTTCTGTCCTGTCTGACACACTCATGTGGTCTGCAAACACCACACTCAGAAACTAACTCAATGTAGCACTACAGCTGGTGAAGGTGACTGTAAACCTGTCCACACCATCATCTGAGACAAAACCTAGCTGTGGGCTCACCATCCCCAAGACAACACTTCAGTGCACACACCACTGAGAACAGTGAGGACTAAGGGCGCTGGGTGTTAGGAGTGAGCTTAGGAAGCTGGGCTCCGGGAGTGAAAATCAAGCCTTCTAGACTGAGGAGCTGTGAAGGCAGAAACACTCTGTCTAGGGTGGAAATGGAAATGGATATGATAATACCATTAGGAGACTGCCCAGCTTACGGAATGCCTTACACATCCGAGTCAGTATAAACTGCACAACCAAGAGTGAGAGGAACCTTAGAAATGAAGGATAAGTTGGAGAACAAGACCAAAAAGGAGGCTGGAACAAAGTCATAGTTGAGATCCAAATGTCAGGGTAATTAGAGCCCATGCTAAAGGGGGGTGACTAATGGCAGAAATTTTACATGTCAAATTTGAAAGAAACTGAAGGAAAATCAGTTTTCTAACAGCCTTTTGTGCAAATATAATGGGTCAAAGATAGCCTTAATATGCTGGACCTAAAGAGACTAAAGGGACTCCAAATAGGGTGCCTATGTGTGCATAAAACATCATGGTAGTCTGAAAAATTGAAAAAATAGTATATAATACTAGTTATTTATAAGCAAAAGTGATGTGATGGAGTTTGCCACTTTAATACCGAGTGAAAGAATCAAAAACGAATTCTTTGTGGTAAAGAGCTGAGGAGTCAGCATGGTCAGTTTCAGTCAGTGGGAGCTCCCAGCTCTGGAGGCCGGTGGCTGTGCTTTAACTGAGAAGTGGCCCCCACTGGTTCATATATTTGAACACTTGGCTCCCAGCTGGAAGCACTGTTTGGGGAGGTCACGGGACTTTAAACACAGAGCCCTGCTAGAGGAAGACCATCACTCGGGGTTGGCTCCGAAGTTTTACAGCCCCACCCCACTTCTAGGTCCCGGTCCTGGCTTCCTGAGTGATGGAACGTGAGCAGCCCCTTACCGTGCTGGCTGCCCCTGCTGTGCTTATCTCGTCATAAGGACTCCCTTTTTGGAACCATAGCACATTAAACATTCCTTCTATGGTAGCTTCTTAGGTCATGGCATTTTATCATAACAACAGAGAATTAACTAACCCAGTGAGTCACTGATGCTAACATTCTAACCCTCTATCAAAAGACATAGAAAACTAGTTCAGCTGGAGAAGGCAGAAACCAAAATGTACCGCCAAATTTCCTTAAATGTCCCGTTATGGAGGAAGCCCCCTAGTTACTCCCCTAGAGCAAAGGTAGACTGCTGAAGAGACCCTATGAAACAAGCCACTGAATCCACGTGCACACACAGGAAGGACAGCACTGCTGTCCATGTTACACAGAGCCCTGTCTGCTGTGTCTGTGCACAGTGGAGCCATTAACAGCTGGATAAATCTGGTCTCACTACCACCATGTTTAGCCAAACTGTGCTAAATACTATGGAGAAAACATACAGAATATTCTCCTTTAAAGAGTAGTCCTTAAGCACCCCCCCCCCCAAGACAGGGTTTTTCTGTGTAGCTCTGGCTGTTCTGGATCTCTCTGTAGACCAGGCTGGCCTTGAACTCACAGAGATCCGTCTGCCTCTGCATCCTGAGAGCTGGGATTAAATGTGTGGGCCACTACCACCCAGCTTAAGCATTTTTTCTGTATCAGTCTGCAAAAAAGTACAAATTGGTATTCAGTCACTCAGTGTTATTGAGACTTGTGGTACTTGAAAATCTGCACAAAGAATGAAAATCTGCACTAATCTCTTCTCATTGCCATTAGTAAGTGGTCCTTCTACTTCAATGCAAACAGAAACTTGATGGATCCATAACTTTTTGCATATTTGCAATCATGTCTTAAAATAACATCAAAGCTTCCAGAAACGCCAGAAGTCATGAAAGATTTGTCATCTGTGGGCAGGACTGCAGAGGTTCACAGTGCAAGAATGCACAAGTTCTTGGCATTATACAAAGTTTCGAAACAAGAGATTATCTCCTATCCCCTGGGCATAATGCTGACATACAACACCATAAATTAAGGCAAAAGTGATCCTAACTATGACTCTTATTTTCTTCTCTCATAGACAAAAATCTGTCAAAAGATTAGCAAAATATAAAAGGAACTTATAAAACAGTAAAATCAGATGATTTGTAACAATTTGAAGACTATTGTCCTATAAAAGCAATTTATAAAATGTCCACAAGAGGGCACCACAGACAAAAGACTAAAATTTCATTAAGAGGTTCATAAAACAGGTTATTATTATGTTAACTTGGTATCTTTATCAGAAATGGATTGGTAGCCATTGATAAATTTTAACCAAGATATTTGAGACTGTTATAAATCACTGTGATATTATTATAGTTGAACCTATACATTCTGTGGTGATGGTCATTTTGTAGACCTATCCTAAACAAGGAGTTAAATATGAGTAAAATTGTTATAAAGTACGTATATACAGTGATTCAAAAGTATTTGTATAGTTAACACTATGTGTCAGTCAGTATGCTAAGACACATCCTTTATCCCTGAGAAAGTGAGAAACTATAGACAGTTATGGTGAGAGGAACATTTGCATGGAGCTAAAGCTGGCCTGCTGGGGGTGACCAGCTGAGAGAAGGCAGAGGAGAACACAGGTCAGACAACACAGTGGGTATATACACAGGCTTATATAGAGTATTTCAGGGAAGGGCACAAGGAGACACTATGAATGGACAGACAGTGGCAAGTTTAAGGACTGGAGGAATCTGGATAGAAGCACAGAAGTGTGTGTCTGTGTGTGTCAAACAGTCTTGCTATGGAGCTTAGGCCTCAACCTTGTGATCCCCCATTTCAGCCTTCCAGGTGCTGGGTTACAATGCAGCCTCTATGGGGACTTTTTTTTTAAGGGTGAAGCAATTATTCTGTTTCTTATTGTAATGGTAGATATGTGACACTATGCACTAATCAAAATCCATAGAACACTGCATCATAAAAAGTGAAACTTCAAGATCTCCTGAGTAAACTGGGAGCCCGAGAGTCGTGGGAGAGAAGGGGAGGGGGTGGGGAAATGTATAGGTCAATAAAAACTCAACAACAACAAAGTGAACCTTAGGGAGTTAGGGAGACAGCAAAGACACCAGGACCTGATTATAGGCTCGAACCACAAAACAGTGCCACGGGTGTGCGAATCCTATGCTGGAGAAGTTTAAAAAGCCAGATCCTGGGGCTTGCTGGTCAGCTAGTCTAGTCAACTTGGTAAACCCCAGGTCACTGGGGGACCCTGCCTCAAAAAGAGTTTTATGGTACCCAATCATACAGTGTTGACCTCTGGCATATAGATAGGTGGATGGATGGATAGAGATAGATGCGTGCACACACACACATCATATACAAGTAAATACTCAAAGAGTATATATCATTATCTTGAAGTTAAAGGATCTGAGAATAAAAATGTGAAGAAAACAAAAGTTGAGCTATATTATAAATGTACGAAAGAACTTCACTGAAGTCTATGGGGAGAAAAGGATTTTAACAACTTTAGAATCCAAAAGAAAACTTGGAGGTGAAGGGGACTGTATACAGGATTGTAGCTGGCACCAATGTTTCTGACAGGGAAACTGGCTGGCAATAGTAATGGATGACGATGGTGGGAACTGGTTTCTCCTCACTGGGGCGCTGAGCTATACGCAAGCAAAGGGACAGAAATAAAACAATTTGTGTGGTATAAATAAGAGTCAGAAATGTCTGTCTGAAGTCACAATCACTTACTATATATAGATACAAATGGACACAGACTCATACAGCAAATGATGAATGAGAAGACATGAGTTAGACATACATGTCTGTTTATGCTTTGCAAACCGAGAGGGCACAGACATAATGAGGCACACCCGACTTCAGACTGCACTGCCAACACTCTCCTCTAGTAAGAAGGAAACTCCGGAGCCGAAGAAACAAGGTGAGCCTGTGTCATAGGAACAAAGGAATCAACAAAAAGAGATCCCAGTGGTCAAGTCTAGAACAATTTGGGGGAGGGGTGGACATAGGATTAAAGCAGTATAGTTAGGTTATAATCTAAAGCATAAAGTGGGCTCCTGCTACCACCCCACACCCACAGATATAGCCCCAGCCCTGCAGCTTGTGAATTGACTGTGTTCCAGCTGTCTGCCTGGTAGACTAACTCTCACCTCTCCTCTTTGCGGCGCTGGAGATCACCACAGAAAATACTGGCCATGGGGTTTCACCCAAACAGATGAGACTCTAACCAAACTGCTGCACCAAAAACTCAGGGAACATCACAGCAGAGGGGTGGAAAGACTGTGAGCACCAGAGCACCAGGAAGCCTGCTGTGAGACTGTCTCCTAGAGGGACATGGGAGCCACACGGATGAGACCACAGCCACACGGCTGCCTAATCCGGACCCTAACAATGACAGTGCGTCATATGGGAGAGGGAACTCTCACAGAACTGTACCCCTAGACAAAGAACCTAAAGCTACTGACTGCTGAAAACAAGAGAATTATCTTCTCAGAGATGAGTCCCGAATTTGTTCAGCCCTGAAATCGCATATATACAAACAACATTAAACAGACCCAGTAAACTGTATTTGTACAGAGGTGTGTGTGTGTGTGTCAGGGTACCAACAATAACCATAAAAAGAGAGAATATGAATTTGAAAGGAATGATAGGTGGTGGGGGAACTGGAGACGCTAGAGGGAATAACAGAAATGATGCAATTTCATTTTAACTAAAATAAAATATAACCACAAATCAATTTTGATACAAATAAATAAATAGGGAAAACAGATAAATCTCCCATCTTTCCTCCAGGAAAGTGGAGCATAACTCTCCATTCTGTGAGGTGTGCTATGCATTTCTCCTTACTTCCAAGGAGTAAATTCTGGAAAAGGCAAAGAGAGTAATTCTACTATTAAAAAGTCTGGCAAACACTGTGTCAACCAGGTAATTGTAGTTAACACCAATAATGATAAATCATGTTAACTGAAAGTATTCTTTAAAAAAATTTCTTTATTTTTAATTGTACATATATGTGTGTCTATGTGCGAGTATTCACAGGTGAGTACATGTACTTGAACAGGCCAGAAGAGGACACAGGATTCCCTGGAGTTAAGAGTTGCAGGAAGTTGGGAGTCACCCACCATATCAAACGTGAGTGTCATCCCCTCACCTCGCAGGAGCAGCATGTATGCACTTTCTTAACAACTGAGCCATCTCCCCTGACTTCTGGAAAGTGCTCCTGATATGATCTGATGAGCCTTTCTCTCTGGGATGTCTTTCAAATCCAGCACTTCTATTTTCATTGTAGGAGAAGAGAGCAAACATCTAATTAAGTGGGATCCCTCCGAACTGCTCACATTATCAAAAACAAGAACATCCTGAAAAACTGTGTGACATCAAGAGGGGCCAAAGGAAACACGACAGCGGAGGGCAATATGGTATTCTGGCTGGTCCTGAAACAGACAGAGGACATTAGACAGAAACCAAGGGGATGTGGAGAGAGACTTTAGTTTAAATCTATAACTAGACAAATGTACCATGTAAGATGACGCTAGTAACAGAGAAAACCGAAATTAAGGTACATGGAAACTATTGTTTTTGCAATTACTCTGTAAATTTAAAACTAATCAAAATAAAAACTTAATTAAAGCCGGGCGGTGGTGGCGCACACCTTTAATCCCAACACTCGGGAGGCAGAGGCAGGCGGATCTCTCTGAGTTCGAGGCCAGCCTGTTCTATAAGAGCTAGTTCCAGGACAGGCCCCAAAGAAACAGAGAAACCCTGTCTCGAAAAACCAAACAAACAAACAAAAAGCTTAATTAAAAATGGAAAAACCAAACATTTGCTGAGTACATGGCATCACTAAGTCAATGCTAGTTAACCCACAGGAATGGGGGGGGTCATATTGGCTTAATTAGCACCAATACAGAACTTTTAACCATCCCTGATGTCTTGGAGCCTGACTTGAAACAAACAAGCGAGAAATCTCCCAAAGGCAAATACTAGCCATTGTCCGCATCACTATTATTTCCAAAAGTTACCAGGTGATTCAGACATACAGAGACACAGTCAAACAGTCACCTGCTAAATGGTTTACTTATTGTATTGAGTGTCACATATGCCTGGGAATCATTTTTTGCATTAGACAAAATTAAATCATACTGAGATAAAACAGTTATGCATTTAATTTTTATATGCCCAAGAACTATTCATTTCATTTTTAAAAAGAAACTTTTTACAATCTCTTATTAGAATATTGAGAGAATCCTTGGTAAAATTTGATATGTGTATGTTTAAAAACAAGATCACTTAAGCATATACTATTTTGAAATAGTACCTTTTATTCTAATTTTAAACTCATATGGCGGGGGCCACTCACGTAGACTTGCTCTCTTCTACATCCGTACTCCTTGCTAACAGTCAAATGTATTTTAAAGTTGAGACTCACTAAAAAAAGTCAATCTGCTAATACATACTCTTTAAAAGTCAGATGCAATTGCTATAGGCAAGTCACGGAGGCTAATCTACTCACTAGAAATGTGCTAATATTTTATAATAATACGCAGGAAATAAACTCTTATGTAACACACCACATTTCTAACCCTGCTGGGAAGCGAAAGGAATAAAGAGGAATTTGTCATTAAGCCTTAGCGATGCTCTAGCTCAAAAGCTTCGATGTTGAGAATAAGTGAGTACTGCAGAAAGCGATGTTTGTAATTTGACTAATTTAAAAATATCTGTACAATAATCCCAGCACCTCTCAAGACAAATTATCTCTAGAATACATGTGAGTCATACTCATACATGACCCTAGCTATGAAGTTTAGAGCACCGTGCTTCACACTGTGTGCTGGTACGAGCTAGAATGACAGAAAGGGCATTGGAAGGAAGCAGGAGGAGAGCAGAACACATCAGTCATAAAGTAGGGGGCACCAGGGATGGAAAGGTCTACACAGGGATGAGGGAACCAAGGTATGGAAGAGGTGTGGGAAGAAGGGAGAGCAACCAAAACTGTGGATAAACAAAAAAGTCACATGGAAACTTACTATGCCACGAGCTTACTAAAAATATAACCATAGGGTGACTGCAGGATTTAGGGGTAGGCTCAGATGGGCCCGCCAAGTTAAAATTTGAGGTTCTCCCATGGGCGGGAGTGTCTGCCAGAGTGTTCCATCCTGCCCTCTCCTCCATCCTCTCTCCTGTCCTGTCCTGCCTGGGCTGACTACTTTCCCGTTAAAAGGAAAAAAAAAAAGAAAAGGAAATGGATATATATGGCTCTCTCTATATAAATATAAAGTAAAGATTTGAATGGAGGTACCCTCCAAAAGTGAAGTGATCAACAGTCCTCCCAGAAGCCATGGGTTCTTGAACAAAAACCCCAGTACAGACATGGGATATCACAATATGAACTGTTGGCCAAGGAAGCTCCAAAGTTTCCCGGACAAAACAGGCTGTTGCCTGCCATTGCTCTTTATTGTCTACCTGAACTTGACCTTATTGCTGAAGAAGGCACATACTGTGGCCACAGGTCAAACACATCAAGCTGGAAGCTTCCTCTACACTGTCTAGTTTATACAGTCTCGACAGGGCTATGCAGGCTGATTGGAAAGGTCATCAAGACACCCACAGCTGTAACCTTATGGACTACATAATGACCTACCAGGCAAGAAGGGCCCTACACTGAAAATAGTAGTGTGACTCTTTGGGAGTAACCAACCACTCCATGGGAGAAAACTCATGCTGGTCCCATAAGCCTGCTCAGGAGCCCTTGACTAAGGAGGTCATAGGCCCTAGGGGTCAGCCTACTACTTGTGTTTTTATAAACCAGGTGGTGGCAGCTCACACCCAGTATTTGGGAGTTACAAGCCTGACAGGAAGGGGTATGGGAAGGCAGAGAGGGATATAAGGTGGGAGGAGATGGGAGCTCAAGCATGCTGTCTGAGGATTCCTAGAGACGGGCACCCCATTTGGTCTGAGGATTCCTAGAGACGGGACACCCCATTTGGTCTGAGGATTCCTAGAGACGGGACACCCCATTTGGTCTGAGGATTCCTAGAGACGGGACAGCCCATTTGGTCTGAGGATTCCTAGAGACGGGACACCCCATTTGGTCTGAGGATTTCTAGAGACGGGACACCCCATTTGGTCTGAGGATTTCTAGAGACGGGCACCCCATTTGGTCTGAGGATT
>PVIU01020391.1:0-34131 GCA_004026605.1 Ondatra zibethicus
CAACCACCAAGCTACTATTAAGAGGAAAATTTTTAACTCATCCACACCAACAACTAAACTGACTTGATATTTAGTTTGTTCCTTGTATGGTGAGTGAGGGGCAATGATTTTCTAGGTATGCAAAAACTAAAGAAAAGAAATAAAGACAAATCAAAAACTTCAGTTTAGTCTGATGTTACTAAATGATCTCCATTTAGGCGAACTTCAATTTGTTCAGAAGTCTTTCCAAATTAATGGCTTGTGTGTGTGTGCATGCGTTCGTGTGTGTGTGTGTGTGTGTGTGTGTGTGTGTGTGTGTGTGTGTGTTTGACACTATATGAAGTATTTCTTTTAAATCACATCCCAACTGCCTTCAAGGGGAGCTTTGTTCTCAGACGATCCATTAATTCAAGCATCACTATAGGATTTAGGACAAACTCATTTTGTACTGTAGAAGTTCCTAAGTGATTCACCTGTCAGGCTCCCTCTCCTCCCCTCCAAACACATTCTTCTTCCTCCCACCTCCAGTTATTTCAGAAGATTCTGTAGCAGATTCTCAGAAGTCCCATTGTGTAGTAACAAAAGAGCTCCAGCAGTGAGTATCAGGTTCTGTCCTTGCTTGCTGTCCTCAGTGGAAGGACATCCTTATCCCAGGCCTGAAGCTTGCTCACAATTTGGAACCCAAGTTCCAGCTCACCATGGAAGTCAGACCTATTGGGTGGATATGCGGGCAGGTGTTGAAGAACTTCTCCGGAAGACGTATGACTTACCTTACTGTAAACTGGGATATGGGCGTGGGAACAACTGGGGACCAATCTCACAGGTTTCCCTGTATTCCCAGTTACCCAGGAGGTGGGCCAGTGTTCCAAAGTCCTGTGAATGTCAGGGGCTATTTCTCCTAACTTCTCCTTTTCTTAGTTGAGGGGATCCAGAAGGCAATCATGGACCTTATAGATGAGTTTAAAGATGAACTCCCTGCCATCCTAAGAATATCACAGTCTAATCAGGTAATGTGATTTATAACCTTCAAAGGAAGACAAAATATAGGATTTTTGTATCATACAAATCATTAATACTGATATCAGTAAGTAAAGCTTAAGAAAACATTATTTTTGCTCAGAAAAAGAAATGTCTAATTACTGGGAGGAGTCCTTGGATAGCAAAGAGATAAACCAGGAAGTAAGTGAGGCAGATCAATTAAGATTAAAGATAATCACTGTGCCATTAGATTAAAAATCTGAAAGTTTTTCATAGCAGAAACTGACAACGTAGTTCACTTAAGATTTGTTTAATGTAAAATTGGAAAAAGTAGCTAGAAATACTTAGATAAAATCTAAGGCAATTAAGTGAATACAAACATTTAACTGAGATAAACTAATCCTAGAGAGACACGGTGTGAATATGTGTATGCTAATGTGGAAAGTTTACCACCTTAAACAGAATACACACGCACTGTGTTTTTAAAGTGTCCGTTTCATAAAAGATTTGAAGGAGATAAAATATTGGAATTGGAGACAGAGGGAAAGAAGGATTTCTGAAGATGTTTATAGCAAAGAAAGACATGAGCTCATCTAACCTAATTGTACCAAGTATCAACTTTGAAGTACAGTACAGTGTAGAGTCACACGACACGCAAGACACATGTGGCAATGTCACATGTCAAGTTCTTACCCAAACCAGAAACTGAACCCAAAAGCACTCTGAGCAACATGGCAATCATAAAGTTTACACGTTTCATTAGGAAAGATGTTGGGGCTGTTTTAGCCATGTCTCAAGATAAACCGTGTCAAACATTGATCATCACCTCCCTATTGCTTGGGACTGGGGAGAAAAGTCTGTGGAGACAAACAGGATGTGATCCCTGTCAGTGAGTTTAATCTAATGAAGATTGGTTGTAATAGGAAAGTTAGTAGGTATTATTAATTTAACCCAGACCCAGGACATGAAGATCTTTGGATGTCATGGAACAAAAGAGGCTGATCTTTTGTCTTAATTATAACACAAATATATGACAGAGAAGATCTTGAGGATGGAAATGACATCCAGTTTTCATTTTGAATGTAGTTCTTAGGGCTAGGGAGATAGTTAAATGGGTAAGATCACTTGCTGTGCAAGCAAGAGTTTGTGTCCCCAAAACTCACGTAAATACCAGACATTTGCATGGGTCCATCACCCTAGCATTGCGAGTCTTGGGGTGTCACTGGTTGATCAGCCTACCTGAAAGGGTGAGAGCCAGTGAAAGACCTGCCTTGAAATATCAGGTGGAGAATGATACAAGAGGACATAGGAAGCCCTCCTCTGGGCCCATGCATATGAACACAGACATGTGCATCACACACACACACACACATACACACACACACACACACACACAGGAGAAAAGAAAAAAGTACTTCTCTAGTGCTAATGTTTTCTTAATGGAGGCAGAGTTTCTAGTAAAATTATGTTATAAATGGTTGCCAGAAACATTGGGAATATAAAGGGAGTGTAGTACTTAGTATATCACAAAACTGATACTGTGGGATGACAAGGCCATGCAGGGTAAGGAAGAGTCTGCATTTCTCGAGTGACTGGAAGAATAATGACTGTTAAGGAGGATAGGGGACTGTGTGGACTACGTGAGAAGTAGTAGAGAGAGAGAGATGGGGCATAATAAAATTATTTTAGCAGTTTGGATTCAAGGAATGTAACAAATTGTGTTCAATCTATGTAGCTGAGCTGACTTTAGACTAACAGAGAAAGTAAGCCTTCTCTATGTGGGTGTGTAGACCTGGAAGGAGAGTGACGTGAAGTGTGGGATCCCAGGTGAACAGTTGTTGGGCAGCACACAAGTTGTTCAGCAGCTGAGCAAGACAGACTAAGGATGGAAAACTCCAGAGGGAAGGCAAAATTCTGAAATTCCAGACCTTCAAGTTAGACAGAGTCTAGTTACCTCTGTCTCTGCATTCCCCTGGATTTCGTACAAAGTGTTTTGAAATGCCAGAGACTTTTCTTGGCCATATTCTGGAGCTCTGAGAGGAGAGATGGACAGGTGTCCAGTGAACCTAGGACAGTAGGTACAATAATTATAGAAAAAGCATCAGGGGGAGCCCTAGAAGCCAGAGACATGCTAGAAATCACTTATTTCTTTTCCAAAATGTGCCTCCAATGCCAAAGTTAGAGACACTGAGATTTTGTTCAACCAAAAAAATCTGCAAATTTTTATACCCCTTTCACCTTGCTCTATCTTCCGATGGTATCGTTGTCACTTGATCGAAGACTGTGATTTATGTTCAGACAGATGGGTACCTTCTCCCTAAAGAGAGCTCTATCCTGTTTCCAACACCTTGAATTTCTTTCCTTATGAGCATCTTACTTAGGCCACTTAAGGAGGAACACAATGATAGCTTTCGCCCATTGTTCCCCATTCACTTTGCTGACTTAGACCACAAACCCATTTGTTGTGAGATGCACAAAGCATAGGATGTGTAGAAGAAGAAGAACCCTCCTGAGAAAGTGCTTACCCCTGCTTTCCTTGGTACTTACCTCTCCCCCAATCTCCTAGCTCTGGTTTTGTCTGGATTTGGCAAGAACAATTTCAACTGTCACAAAATGTTCCTGATTAAGTTCCACAAATATTGAAATAGGAAAGAGAAGAAGGTGGGGTCAGGGAGGTGAAGCCACCACCTCCACAGGGCTTGTATAAGGTTTGTTTTCAGTCAGAGTTCAATGTCAACTGAGCCAATGGAAGATGTCTGATCTGACACCTGTTTGAACGGGATCTCTCCGGTTTATTTGCTGTTGAAATAATGAAAACAAACAAAGTTGGGAGAAGGGAACTGTGTAGGTGGCTAATCCACTAACCTAGAGAAGAGATAATGTATTTTAGACTAGGGGTGGATAGGAGAGGGGTCAAATTCTGGAACAGTTACAAAGGAAGAATTGAATAAATTTACTGACGGGCTGGTTTTATAGGCAGAGGATAGTAAGTGCTGTGATAAAAGAAATGAAAGGTCAGCGTTAAAACCGCAGACAACACAGAGAAACCCTGTCTGGGGGGGGGGAGAGGAGCTCCCCCCCCACCCCCTACCCCACCCCCATAGAAACCAGAAGGCCCTGAGGTGGCGGTAGGAGATTAAGTATTCAAACAGGGAAATCTAGAGCAGGGTTCCAGAAGCCACTTTACTGACTAAAGCAAAACTTCCTTTGGTAAGCAACCTTTGCCCTCTGGGTGCTCGGGCGAGGCTTTTACTTCCTGGCCTCTGCGAACTGCTAAGGTGATGGCGAGCAGTGTGCAAAGGAGCTCCTACAGTTCCACTGGAGCCAGATGTTAGGCTAAGAGGCTAAGAGAAAACTAGCAGGCAGCATGAAGATCGCTCCATTTGGGGTCGATGTCTACATTTAAAACCACACACATGATCTGATTAGAAAAACAGACAAAGATGGTGGTGGCGCACGCCTTTAATCCCAGTACTCAGGAAGCAAAGGCAGGCAGACCTCTGTGAGTTCGAGGCCAACCGGGTCTACAGAGCTAGTTCCAGGACAGCTAGGGCTGCTGCACAGAGAAACCCTGTCTTTCGAAAAACAAAAAACGAAAAAATTTAGAAAAACAGACAAACAACATAGCATGGGCAGAAGAGGAAAGAAGGAAGGAAGGAAGGAGAGGAGGAGGAGGAGGAAGAGGAAGGAGGAGGAAGAGGAAGGAGGAGGAGGAGGAGGAGGAAGAAGAAGAAGAAGAAGAAGAAGAAGAAGAAGAAGAAGAAGAAGAAGAAGAAGAAGAAGAAGAAGAAGAAGAAGAAGAAGAAGAAGAAACAACTCTGGCAGCTGAGAATGAAAACCCTTTTTTTCCTATTAGAACTAGTTAAGAAACTTGCTAAAAGTAATAGTGCTTTGAGATCATTACAGATATCTCACTCCACATGAGAAATGTAGGCAGCTGCTCCTCCCTGTCATCGTTTGTTCACAGAGTGCAGGCGAGAACCACGCCTGCTCGCATGTGCGTGTGCATGCGCATGCAAACCTTGCCTTTGTTTGCTTTCTTGCATCAGTTTCCTGATGGGGCAGGAGCTTGTCTTTTTGGGAAAGGGCCAGTTCTACCGTTTGTAGTTGGAAAGATAAAAGTCATCAAGAGCATTGCATTGTTGGAAGTAACAAAACCTTGAAAAGTATATGGAAAAATTTTTGTTTGTTGGTTTGTTTTATTTCGCTTTATTTTAAAGAAAGCGTTTTAAAAGGCATGTATGGCTGGCTGCTCGTGACCAAATTGTAACAACTAAGCGTTAGAGGGAAACAAAGATCATAGTCATGAGCCACAGGTAAAGACGGAAAGTCAGCCAGGATTTCATGGTGACAGCTAAATATGCCCGTATTTCAATGCAAGCTTGTATGAAAAACTGTTTTTAACAATCGTTCATATTTTAATCAACTTAAATTATCTGAGCCCTACATGAGATTGGAGCTGACCAAATTATCAATGATAATTAACCTTATTTTTATATAAGACAAAAAAAGCAAAAAGGAAAATGCAGAAGGGGAGTTGGACAGATTGATTAGTCTGGTGCGATAAATCAATTTGCTTAATAGAAATAGAGACTCCAAGCCATGGTCTAGTGAAGAACCTAAGGCCAAATAGTGCATGACTGCAATTCTGTCACTCAAGTGGCAGAGGAAGGAGAGTCCAGATTTTGAGCCCAGGTGGAGTTTGAGACTAGACAGCAAGACTGTGACAGAAGAAAGTCAAAGATCCTGTCATGTAGAAAATAAGGAGAGAAATCTGCAGAAGTAACGGTATTACTTCATAACTGCCATCATGGTCAATTCCCCAAACACTGACCACTCGAACACAGAGACAAAGTTTACAAGGTGAAACATCCAATGCCCATGCCTGTTTGTCCTGACTACTCTTAGTAATAACTACCGTGAGGGAGAGTGTAGGTGTAAGCCAGAACAAACCAGTGCCAACCCCAGCTGGAGGAGGAGCTGCAAGGGTCAGCCCAGCACAGCCAGAGAAATGTAGCTAGTGGAGGTCAGCGATGCAGGCAGTGTGACTTCTCTGGGCTGTCCCTCAACCACACCCAGGGAAGAAAACTATAGCAGTCCCCATCCCTTTGGGCTGTTTTGAGATTGCTTTCCTCGGTGTGGCTTAGGAGGGCTGCAGTCTCAGCTGTCTGGATGGCACTAGCTGCTGTCGCTGCTGCCTGGGAGACTGAGACCACCCAGGGGCTACTGAACTTTTCATAAAAGTTAACAGAACAAACCATATCGGGACACCAAACGGGGCAAAAATGCATCATCACGGTGGGCTAGACCATCTTCCAGTTGTCTTCAATGGAAAATACTGAACAGTAAGAAAAACACCGAAATCTGGTGATGTCTATATATTTTTAAAGTAAATATATAAAAGGTAAGCTCTTAGGTGAGCACATGTTCACTGAAAACAAAAAACCTTAACAGATATTTTCTCTCTTTTTTTTGTTTTTTGGTTTTGTTGGTTTGTTTGTTTGTTTGTTTCTGAGATAGGGTTTCTCTGTAGCTTTGGAGCCTATCCTGGAACTAGCTCCTGTAGACCAGGTTGACCTCTGCCTCCCGAGTGCTGGAATTAAAGGCGTGCGCCACCACTGCCCGGTCAGATATTTTCTATGTATATATTAAGTTTAAAAAAATACTACAGACTCAAATATTGCTTATCTGTAGCCAATGCCTAACTAATTTTTTCCCCTAAGGATGGTCTGATGACCCCCAAATTGCTTAAACTAGTGATGAAACTGCCTGTTTGCTGCCTGGAATACAATTAAGCACACTCTATGCAGTGTTGCGGTGGTGAACGACCGAGCAGAGTGCAGGAACCACATGTACATGGTAGATATTTTGATGAAGCTACAGTTTTGTTAGAAATTGCTAGGATTTCTGAAGTGTTGAGATGCAGGGTTCCTTAGACTTACTGACTGACACATAGGATGTTTGATTTAGATGAAGCTACAGTTTTGTTAGAAATTGCTAGGATTTCTGAAGTGTTGAGATGCAGGGTTTTCTAGACTTACTGACTGACATATAGGGTGTTTGCTTTAGCTTCCTTTACATATACTCTAGCTCATGAATAAAACCCTTAAACTTGCAAAAATATTTCTAATGGTTTTAAGTAACTGCTTGAATATTTCATATATTGAGCAATACTTGGTTAAGAATTATTGTTTAGAGTGGAACCTGAAAGTACAGCGCTGTAGGGCAGCTATGCAGAGGATGAGGCAGAATGGTCACGCATCCAAGGCCTCACTGGGCTACTGAGTGGGTTCACACCCAGCCTGTACAACTTAGTGAGACCTTGTCTAAGAACAAAACAGAGAAATAAGGCTAAGGCATAGCTCAGTGGTAAAGCACTTGCCTAGCATGTACAAGATGCTG
Organism: Ondatra zibethicus; assembly: GCA_004026605.1. Lineage (NCBI taxonomy): Eukaryota > Metazoa > Chordata > Mammalia > Rodentia > Cricetidae > Ondatra > Ondatra zibethicus. Next base: position 7,360 of record PVIU01020391.1, read on the forward strand.
GGTTAAATTTCAAGTATTGGGAAAAAAGGAAGGGAGAAAGGAGAAAAGGAAGAAAGAAAGAGAGAGAGGAAGGAAGAAGAAAGGAAGATAGGAAGGAACAAAGAAAGGAAGGTAAGAAGGAAGGAAGAAAGAAAAACATAATCTTGTCTACTTTTTAAAACAGCCCCTAAAATCAATGTAAAAATAGCACAGACCACCAGGCATAGTAGCACACGCCTTCAATGCCAGCGCTCAAGGCAGGTGGTGATGGGTGGATCTCTATGAGCTCAAGGCCAAACTGCTCTACATAGAAAATTCAAGACAAATCAGGGTGACACAGGAGGACACAGTGAGGCCCTGTTTCAAAAAACAAACATATAAACAAACAAACAAGCAAAAACTCATAAACCCAAATAGAAATGAAGCAATTCTACCCTTTGGTTAATTCTATTCTCAATCTTTATCCTAAGGATAAATTAATGTGTTCCTACACAAGCTTTAATTAGGGGTATCAGTGAATTGTAGAGGGTGTATTTGTTGGGCTGAGTAAGTTTACGACTTAATGTACAGTGTTGTTATATACTCAGTTTCTGCTGCAAGTAAATGCTAGTAATATATCAGAGAAACATATATCAGATTCTTGTCAAAGCTTATTTTTTCAGAAAAAAGATCCAGTGCAGAAAACATCCAAAGTCAGAATGGCTCTAGCTTTAGCCCAGATCAACCGGGGAACATTAATTCAAGGATTAACCAGCATATCCAGCTCTTCCAAATCAGTGGCCAAACTCCTGCAGCCCCAGCTGGCATGTAGACTCCTGGAGCTGAGGCACACATCTCACCGGCTGCTGAGAGAGCTGAATGCACCAAGCCAACCCCTGTACAGCATGCAGGCAAGTGGATGTTGCGTTCGCATGAGCTGTGGAGCCTTTCTAAAGATTCATAACTGACCAAAGTGTTGAATACTCAGCCCTAAATGGGACATTTACATCCCCATTCCAAGGCTAGAGGAACGGCAGGAAAGGGGTGGTGGGCGAGGACCAGAACATGGGAAGAAACGATGGGAAACCCCATCTTCTGGGCATGACATGCCTTCTCACCCACAAGCTCCCAGCAGCGTGGGTACCTGCACAAGGCTGAGCCCACGGAAACTCCTTAACAGCTGGAAGGGCTCATAAGGCTATGAGCAGTGAACGGTTGCTGAGGAGGGTGGGTCATTTTTCTTGAGTGACACAGGCACAAGTAAATTGCCCCAAACCTATGCTCATACAAACACCCCAATTACAGTAGTGGGCCACCCCACACCGCAAAAAGGCATGAGAGTAGGAGGGGACTGGTTGGGGAAAAGAGGGTGTCAGAGAGAGAAATGGAGATTATGATCAAAGTACATTATATTGCACAGAATTGTGAAAGAATAAATAACATGTTAAAACTTCTTTAATTTGAAAATAAAACTGAAGTGAATTTGGGATCCTTCATGTGAAACAGAAAAAGTTGAATAAGAGAAATGAATGCAGTACAGTTTCTGCTTAAGTCTGGAAGGGAAAATAACGCTGACTTTTTTTTTTTTACCTTATTTAATTGAGGTGTGTAAAACTTTCCATTTCAAACAGTTCAAAGAAAATGTAAGTATGACGATTTTTCAAAGTGGTTGTTTTGCTCCTCCCTCCCAGAACATTGCAATGTTCCCCAAGCAAGACTGGTATGCTAGCTGGGGTGTGCATCTGTCAGTCACTCAAGACTGGTGTGCTAGCTGGGGTGTGCGTCTGTCAGTCACTCAAGACTGGTGTGCTAGCTGGGGTGTGCGTCTGTCAGTCACTCAAGACTGGTGTGCTAGCTGGGGTGTGCGTCTGTCAGTCACTCACTGTGCCCACTAGTGTTTATGTTTATCTCTAATTGTCTGCTGCATGGCTTCAGGGACCTTCTGTTATTTCTTGTTAAGGGAAGCAACTGTTAAAACATTTTCAAGTCTGAATTTTTTTAAACGTTATGACCCATAACACTGGATACCTCAAACTGGATGCTATTCAAACATCTGAACTTGCTCTGTAGGAGACTCAGAGGCTTTCACAACAAGCATCTCATACCAGGCGCATTGGCTTGAACACTGGCTGAAAGGAGAGGAAACCATGCTCACATTGGGTTAAATCCAAAGAGAAGACTCTTAGTTCATACAAACAGCCCAGAGTTAAGATTCCAGACGCTTGCATAGATGATGAAGCAATGTGCTAACTTTCTTCTTTGCATGTTTTTGTTCTTTTTTCTACATCTGTTCTACTCTTAGACTATCTAAAATTACTTGTAACTGTTTGGGGGGTCTCCATCCTTCCAAGCTCAAGTAATTACAGCAGAAAACCAAGTTCCTGAGCCAGTGTTTCTTGGGTTCACTAGTGAAAGATGGTGTACATTCAGTGTTTGCCTTTAAACCAGGGAAATGGGCTGCAACGGTGACTTGAGACTATCTATGAATGTTTCACCTTCATGTATGTCTGTGCATCATGTGCCTGGTGTCCATATAGGCCAGAAGAGGGCATCAGATTCTCTGAAACTGGACTTAAAGACTATGGTGGTGCTGAGACACCACAATGATAGTTACAGCTGCCATATGGGTGCTGGGAATCGAACCCAGGTCCTTTGGAAGAGCGGTCAGTGTACTCAACAGTTGCACCACTTCTCTGGTCCCTAAGCCATAGTTTTTACAGAGTTGTTGTAAAATGTCTTTTGAAGGATATTTCTGCAGTATTTCCTCCAAAACATCTATCGTGTTTGTTGTGCTTTTCTTTCTTGTTTTTCTGCTAAATCAGAGCTGCCAAGGATCTGAGATTTTACATCACTTTTAAACCAACAAGTTTTCCTGCTGTAGAAACACACACTCAAGCGCACACACGCATGCACACACGCTCATGCACGCACGTGTACACACACACGCACACACACATGAAGGGAAAGGAATGAACACTCATGTGTCAGGGATGCAGATTGTTATTCACAGTAAAATATTAGCTAGAGCTATATCCTGTCAGTTCCCTACTTTTCATTTGAGAGGATGACACATAACTGTGCATATTTAACTGCTCATATTTGATGTTGTAGCAGGAAAGAGGAACCTTGAAATGAAGAAACAGCCTATTTCAGGGACACTGAAACACCTGCCTAGCTTCTCTTCTAAAGGGGCAGGGTATCCATTACCTTGCAATGTGTCTGCAGAAGAAAAAAGGAGAGGGCATTATCTTGGGCGCCCTCTGACATATCTGGGGGATTCATCTCTAGGTCTCTCCACAGGAGTGCACTCGTAGCTCTGAAAGCTTTTTGATGTTTAAAGATGCCCCTTGCTCAGAACATACAGTTTGTGCAGGAATATGAGAAATACATGGAGAATAATCTCTCTGTACTCATAAAAATTTAGTGGCAGAAAAATTCTGTCTTTGCATTCCACATAATGTGTGTACATGTGTGTGTGTGTTTAGCCACTTATGAGAACAACAACAAAATTAAGACAACAACAACAACCACCATAAACTCCACAATGTATTTGCCTTTAGCCTTGACTGACAATGAGATTTTGAGATATATATCATATATATCTACCTCATTTGCATTAGCTTACTCTAGAAACATGTTTTGAGATGGAGTGGCTGGTCCAAGGCTGATGTGCTGTCATTGTCTTTTTTGACATCCATTTACAGTTGGCAAATATAAAAAAAAAATTTCCTCTTGGCGGCTGCCTAATGATGTAACTTTAAATAATTAGCAGTGAAATAGTTCAAAACACAGAAATAAGTTAGCAGAAGTTTCTCACGACTAGAAGTGAGCCCTAATGTGTTTCAGATTGCCTTCAGAATGCCCTTCATAAAAAGAAACAGATTCTAGCCCCTTCTCCATTGTTTCACAGAGTTGATCACTATGAAGCTGAGGTGAACATCTCTGTATATAGTTTTATATTTTTATTAAATTGGACATGTCTACTTACATAGTCATATATGCTTACCATTCACAGAGACTATATTCTACTGTAAGTATCCTTCTGAAAATTTTTGATTTTAGCTAACATTGACAAATGTACCCGGTGTTTATTTTAGCTCCTCTCTGGTATTCTGGGAAGAAAAGATAATCTGGAGTTTGTTACTGGAAGATGAACAATTTAATTTCCAATTCTTTTCTTTTACAAATAGACGTCTGTAAAGACGTCTCCCACCCACATGCATGAGACCTTGTCTGGGTTTGTCTCCAAGAGGGATCTTCCTTCTTCAGTCTTCACTAACTCAAACTGTACTTCAGGAAGAGCGAGCTTCCCTGAGCAACTTCTGAGTCCTGAATCTAACAATAACCAATTCAATTTTTGAAAATTCTTAGATAAATATTTTTCTTTCTTTCTTTCTTTCTTTCTTTCTTTCTTTCTTTCTTTCTTTCTTTCTTTCTTTCTTTCTTCTTCTTCTTCTTCTTCTTCTTCTTCTTCTTCTTCTTCTTCTTCTTCTTCTTCTTCTTCTTCTTCTTCTTCTTCCTCTTCCTCTTCCTCTTCTTCTTCTTCTTCTTCTTTTGGTTTTTCGAGACAGGGTTTCTCTGTGGCTTTGGAGCCTGTCCTGGAACTAGCTCTCGTAGACCAGGCTGGCCTCGAACTCACAGAGATCTGCCTGTCTCTGCCTCCTGAGTGCTGGGATTAAAGGCGTGCGCCACCACTGTCCAGTGCTAATATTTCTTCAAATATTCTATCTTTGTTAGTTTCTATAAACTTTTGCTAATATTTCTATTAAAGATATTTTAATTTGTGTGTGTGCGCACATGTGTGTTTTTGTTTATAATAGTGTTGAGGATGGAATTTAGGACCTTCTGCATGTCAGTAAGCACCCTGTCACTGAGTTACATCCCTGCCCTCTCATTTTATTCTCTGTGTGTGTCTGTCTTCCTCATATACCCCCACCCAGCTTCTTCCCACACAGGGTCTTATTATGCATGTTTGGCTGGCCTGGACTCTCTATGTAGATTGGACTGACCTCAAACTCACAGAGATCCACCTTCATCCTCCCAAGTTCTGGGATTAAAGGTGTACACTTTTTTATGTATCTTGACTACGTCCAAAATGTTCTTCTACCTTATACTTAAGACATATTAATCTGTTTTGTGTGCATGTGAGTATATGTGAGAGAGTTTATGTGTATGTAGAGGTGACCATGTGTGTATAGAGGCCAAAGGTTGAAGTCAGGAATCTTCCTCAGTTGCTGTCCACCATACTGTTTGAGACAGGGTCTCTCATCAAGCCTGCAGTGAGCCCCAGGATCCCCTTGTCTGTGTTTCCAGCACTGCCATTACAAGTGTGTGCCATCAAGGCTGACTATTTAAAAAATGTGAATGCTAGGAATCCAAACTCAGGGGTTTATACTTGTATGACAAGCATATCACTGAACGAACCATTCCTTCTTGCCCCATGTTAACGATTAGAGGAGACCCATGGGTTTTTTCCCTAAGGATGCTGTTTCTTTTCCCCTGCATGTCTTAGACAGCTTCTCCCTTTAATTATTTTCCAACTTTCTTGAACATATTCGTCTTTCAAATGATTATTCTTTGAAGTGTTAGGAGCTACTAACTTATCAGACTATGATGGTTTGTATTGCATGCTCACAGTAGTTAATTTTCAAATGTTTTATAATTATACTTAACTGGAAATTCCCCAATAGAGTTTCATTTTAGTAAAACCCTTTGTACTTAGTGGCAGGACTCTCCTGGAGGAATTTTGTTTGTGCTCCAGGGGTCTATGAATAACCTGGGACCAACCTTCAAGCTTTCTCAATTCAGGGTTTTCTGCACCACCCTGAGAATTTCAGGCACCTTTCTAAGGCATGATCCCAAAAAGAAAATTCCAGGGCTAGGTAGGGAGCAGCTTCCTTTTTTCCTGTTGTGGTGGTTACAGCTGTTTGTGTCTCACCTTCAGAAACTGCAGCTGTAAATCCTATCCTGCACCATATGCGCATCCAGGCCTCACACACAGTCGTGTGAAGGCATCTGGTCCAGTAAGGGCCTGGAGAGCCTGAGACAGAAGCTCACATACTTGCTTCTCTGTTAGCTCTCTCTCTGTTCTATTTTGTAGTCTTAGCCTTCCATGAAGTTTTGGGCATTTGATTCTAGAAGTTCTCAGCGGCTCTGTGTAAATGTTTACACAGAGCTCAGCCTGATGTGTTACGGGAGCCAGCTTTCTTTCTGCCCTACTTACTTCTTTTACAATTTAATATAAGAGATCTCAATCTCTTTTGGGAAGTAAGTGAATATAATTTAACCTCTTAATTAACTCAGCAAATATTTATTAAAAGTTGATATATAAAATTACTAGTTTAGGTACCAGGTATATTTTATCATTGTTCCATGGACTACAAAGCTCACAGGACATGCAGGACACTGTCAGTTACGTGTAGCAAGTGCAGACCGTAGAGGCGTTCTGAAGAGGTGTGCAGCATTCTACATGAGACTGGAAGACAGAAGCGCAAACCAGATGCGGTGGCAGGAAAACCATTAGAGGAAATGAAGGGTCCATAATGGAGGCACCTGAATAAGAGAGAACATGGCCTTTTAGGGAAGCAGAAATAGTAGCGTGTGGTTGGGATGAGCAGATAGAAGAGAATCTGGGGTCAGAGGTTTCAGGATATCTGAGCATTACGGGTGAGGGAAACACTGCAGTGACATACGACAACTAGAGGAGAAGGCTTGTCTTGGAGAGGAAACCATTTGCAGTGAGGAAGGAAACAGCAGGTCAAACCTGAAGGCACAGTGAGGGCACAGACAGAAGTCTGAATGTGAGCACAGCAGCACCGGAGTCCAGGGTACAAAAGGGATGTAGGAGGTGTGAAGCATAGGTAGGAGAGGGGATGCTCTGATGAGGTGTGATGTGTCAGAAGGCCTGGGGTTGCTCTATGGATGGAGTGTGTTGAGACCTGAGAGTCACAGCATAGAGAAGCTATGTTCATTCTTAATAACGCACAACTGATATTCCCAACTGCCTCCAGGTGAAGCTTTGTGGTGGAGAATTTCAGGGGGTGACAGCGGGAATTAGTGTTCAGAGGAATATGCTGTCTGAATGCCTGGAGGATATCACTTTATGTAAATATGGCGGCCTAGTAACCAATCTGAAGTTATCTCTTTTACAAGTGACCTTGGGTCTCTGAGAGTGATGAATGATAGAAAGAAGCATCCTTTGTACCTGGAACAATTTAATTGGTTTCTACCAAACTTATCTTATTAATGTGGAATACCAGTGAAGCAGATGTCTTTACTGGAAAATGTGGCCATGGAGGAACACTTTCATTAGCACACTGATGATTTAACTAGACTGATATTTGAGCCCTTTGTTCCAGGGGAAGTCTAACATAAAATCTGCAGTAACGGTTTCCTTAAGATGAGCAGAGAAAGGATGCTGCTGGCCCAGAGCCCCTACGGCAGTCTACACCTAGGTCTTTTGAATGGATGCTCAGATCTGGGGCCTTTAAAACATGTACAAAACATATTTTATGTTTTTATTGTTTCATTGTTTAAAACAAAAAATATGTACAAAACATGATCTGCCTAAAGACCCAATTCAAACACGTTACCTCAAGAATTTCCAACGACCGAGCACAGAGGTTTGAACCTGACTGTACAGATAGACTCTGAGTCATGCTACTCCCCAAACTCTCCCAGGTTCTGCTGAGCTGAGACCGCAGGGTGGAAGAGTAGCTAATAATGTTGAGCCTCAGGAATGCAAACCCCAGTGGAGAATGCCCTGGAGGTTTCCGACATCCCTAGCACCAGTACTTCAGCCTGTGAGCTGCCTGGCCCAGCAAAGCCTGCAGCTGCTCTTGCTGCAGTGACCTAGATAGTCAGCTTAGATGCTGACTTCAGCCAAGGCACGTCAGTGCCAGACAGAGCTGTTGATTCTGGAAGGCCAGTTAATGCGGGGCCACAGAACTGAAAGATCTTCCTGGGCTGAGAAGATGAGATGACTGTTTGTATTGTGCAGAGGCAACATGGGAGGTATAGAGCAAGATGTGGGCAAAATCCGAGTGAACCTCAGCCCCTATGCTGCCTGGAGATTTCATTCAAGCCTGAACTCTACCCTCCCCCACCTTCCCTGCACCCTGCAGGGTGTACTCCAGTTAAGAATTAAAATGCACATTTACAGATATCAGCTCTGGGTGATGGGACTGCCACAAGACTAACAAACAGGTGTGATTTGGACCTAGAAAAAGCCATTTCCCAAAAAGAACTTTTCAAAGACATACTGCTCCAAGCTGACCAAAAGGAGAAGGCATCTGACCTCTACTGGACCATCTGAATAAAAGCTTTCTCAGGAATAATGCTCCACAAGATGCTGAGCCAAGCTTTCTGTACTAGAAAAGTACAGTGCTAGGAGTGGCGGTGAGTTATTGCACAAAGACATGGCTATGCAGCTTTTACCAACTTATAGGAAACCCTTTCTTCCTGGGCCTCCCTCTTAACAGTGGACAGCACGTTTTACATTTGTTCATTAGTTACAGAGAGATAATTTTGTACCCAACTCTTCCCCTGTCCTCAGCAAGGTGATTTTGAGCAACATGAAGTCAGGTCTGGTAACTCTCCACCCTACAATTATGTATAATTGGATCTTTACTTTTTCAGCTGCTCAAACATGGCTTTCTTGTTATTTATGTCATTATTAGTGAAAAGAAAATGAACAGATGTTGTTCTTTATGAGATGAGACAGTCAATTATGTGAAAGGAGTGAAAATGTTGAACTCTGTTCATGTCTCAAACTGTATATATTGTGCATATTAATATAACCAAACTAAAAATATTGACATAGCATGGATATTGTACTTTAATTCAAATATGTAAATAAATAAAATTAATAAAACAAATGTAAGATAAAATATTTCTGGTAGGCCAAGAAAATATAAACAAAGACTCCTATTTTTCCAAACATCTCCTGCTTATTATTTTAGTTTTTCTATATGCTACTCCTGCTAAAAAGCAGAGACAAAGCAAGGTGGTTTATAATCTTAAGAAAGCATGCAGTGTTCTGTGAAGACACCATGATCAAGGCAACTCTTACAGAGGAAAGCAGTTCATTGGGGCTAACAGTTTTAGAGCTCAGTGCAGCAGCATCATAGCAGGGAACACGGTGGCAGGCAGGCAAGGTGCTGGGGAAGTAGCTAAGATCCTGAACTACAGGCCAAGAAATAGAAACTGGGTCTGGCATGGACTTTTCAAACCTCAAAGCCCATCCCCAATGACACAGGCACTCCAGCAAGACCACATCTTCTACTCCTTCTCAAACAGTGCCACTCCCTGATGGCCAAGCACTCAACTATTTTAACCTATGGGGGCCATTCTTATCCAAGCCACCACTGCACGTGAGCCACAAAATTGAAAAAATGCTGCTTGCTAGTAGCCACATAAATTTTGGAGGAAATGTTTCCTATGGGGATGATTTGTTACAGAAATCGAAAGCAGTATGATATTGAAAACAGTAATCCTTAGGCAATATATAAAATTAATTACTTACAAATGTAACAGGTATCCACATAATTAATTTTGAAACTAATCATTTTAATTGCCTTTAAATAACAGAATAAATCCAGGGAATTGTGTAGTGAAACAAAGTACGATTTCTTACAGACACCTCTTTTATTGTTTTGTATGACTTCCTACTCGTTCGGCACAGACCTTCCACTAGGCACAAACGAGTCTTTTCTTCTACAAAGAGACATCTTGTTGGAGTAGATCTGCTTTTCTTTCTCCGACTCTTTCCCTACATGCTTGCCCTCTGCAGCCATAAGCCCGAGTCAAAGATTGTGCCGTCCTATGCATTGGGAAAAAAGAAGATGTGACCTTTAATTCATTTCCCAGGGAAACTGAGACATTTTCCATGCTGATTTACAGAGATAAATTAGAGGAAATCCATTTCCTCGGGGATGAGTTCTTACAGAAGTAGAAAGCATTTATTGATAGCCATAGGAAAGGATATCTGGGAGTTTGTGTGGCCTGAAGAAACAACCAGGCAGTTCACATTAAGTCCCCAACTCTTAGCTGAGAGGTTTTTTGGCCTCTTATTGGCTTCTGCATTCCACAAACCCCTTGCTGGCAGCAGGCAGCCAAAGCGAAGCCAGCACACTCGCACAACAGCCTGTGCTTCTTCAGCTTAACTGGACAGTACAAAAGAGTCTCATCTCTGGACCCCTCTTCCTACTTTACAGATTTCTTAGAGATTAAAATAATACTATTAAGGAGAGTGCTGGCATATACAGAATGTTCTGTAAATGTTAGTGATACACAGTTGTATTATTCAAACAAAAGCTATTTCAATTTTGGCACAGTTCTTTCCATTTTTTTTCCTATAAAAAGCTAGTTGTATTTTTTTATACATGAAAGATGGACAGAATTCTTAAATTTTAAGTCAAAATATTCAGACAAGTGTGCAAGTCATTGAAAGCATAATTCAATGACTTTATGGTAGCCATATTCCAAAAATCTCCTCCTCCTTCAGCACTGACCTCACCCCCGTGAGGAAGGCGTCTGCTTCCTTGACTTCCACCAGTAAGTGGAAGTCACCAGTTTGGCTCACTTTTATTTAGAGTTTAATCATTTCCTGGGCATACACTTTTAACCCCATTCTTTCTCGTATACCATGAGATATTAATAGCTGTCATGTCTCTTAATGCTACCTGTGCCCAGGCCCTTCACTAAGTACTTTAAGCATTTTCTTGTCTTCCAGACAAAACCTTGGCATAAATATGTGCTAGTTCCATCCTCCCCTTTCCCAGCAGTACAGCCGACTGGTCCAACCAAGGGGCGGGCTGGATGTGATTTCTCATGTACGTCTATGTTGCCGAAAGAGGGTCCTTCTTTTATTCCTTGGCTCTATGTGGAATGGTAACAATAAAAAAATGTCACCTTCGTGGGGTTGTTCTAAGGATAAAATTGAGTGTTTATAAAGCACATATTTGGCATCACTGCTGTTTTATCTAAGCTAGGTAAATAAAACATTTTGTAAACATTAGGCTCATTCTGTCTGCTACCCGGTCAGTTTATGAAGGGGCAGCAAAACACCTGTAGCAGAAGAATTTACTAAAATACACTTCAGAAGCACACTTAGAGACTGCAGAATATATTCTTGACTAAAGTTCGTTTTCCTAACCTAATCAATCAATAAATTGATTATTTTGGCTTTTTTTTTCTTGATAGTGTAAATAACTTTTGTAAAATGAGATCTTATGCTGCCCAGGCTGCCCTCAACCTGCTGTGCTGAAGGAATCCTCCTGCCTCAGCTTCCTTTCCACCCCCAATAGCTGAAACACATGCTCCTATGTGTGGGTAAATGCTTGATTGTTTTGGTGGTGCTAGGGAATAAGTCAGAGCTGGAGCATGCTGGGCAAGCACCGCTGAGCTGAAGCCCCAGTCCCAGTGTCACCACTTTTGAGGGCCGTGCACACACTGCTCTTTCTAGCATGGATGCGCTGTCTACTGCGTGTTTCTGTGACTATTAATCATAGCCCTACCATCTGGGCACTGAAGCTGATGGGCTAACTGCACTTCACCGGGAGAGGGAAGGAAAGGCTTTTCCAAAGCCCCAGTTCATCGCCTGTTCAAAGCAAGGGTGGCTGTATGAAAAATCCCCTTAAACTGAATATGCTGCACTGGTGTGTTTAGGATGATTAGCACAGATCCTTCAGAGTCGCAGGCTGGGTAAGAGCCGGAGCCTGGCTTACTGATCATCTAAGGTCAAGGCTGGCTGCAGCAGCTCCACGATTAACATTTCCAAGCAGGTCATTAATCGCCAGGAGATGCTTAGCATGTTGATTACTGTTGGCTTAATTGAGGCTGTGAATAATTTAGTGAAGAATGATTGCGGGATTCTGGGCAAAGGAAAGCCTTTTCTAATACTCAGGGGAGCACCTCCTAGCCAGCACAGCACGGATTTGGACAAAGGAAAGCCTTTTCTAATACTCAGGGGAGCACCTTCTAGCCAGCACATTTCACAGCTGTAACGCTGAAATACTTCAGGTTTCAGAAACAGAAATTTCAGACTTGTGTAGATTTGCGGCTGGTTTTTATTAGTAAAAGGATATGTCTTCTTGCTAATGGGAGAAGTATAAAATAATGTATTTTCACAGGGTGAGAAGCCCAGATAGTTAAAAATAGAAACAACTTTCTTTAGATAAAAATTTAAATTCTTTTAATATTGTAAAATATAACATCGAAATCTTGAAATTTTTCATTTTAATAAACTTTTTTGTTGTTTTTGCAGGTCAGAAAGGGTTCTTTGTTTGAAATAATTTCTTTTCCAGCAAAAACTGCTTTAACTAGCATAATGTATGCTTCCTACGCAGCACTAATTTATTTGGTAAGTTAACTGCTAGATTCTAACACGATGTATTTCACACGTTGTTAAAAGTAGCGTTTGCTACCAGCTTTAATGCTACCCGCCAAGGCACTCCACTGGCTGGGCAAAACTAGTCCTCTGATTCCTGCCAAAACAACTTTGACACACAATTTGCTTATATAAATAAAATGATTTTACTTCTCTAAAGGTAATTGCTATCTAAAGAAATTTAATCAAATTTAGTACATTTGATAAAATTTAGTCAAAACAGATTAACTTTTGCTTTGAGATATCTTCTTGTCTAGTGATAGCCATTGTTTCATGATGGTTTTAGTTCAGTATTCCATTATTTGGGGTCTATGACTTTGAAGAACACAGCTACTATATTTTGATTATAAGTACTGGGCATGACAAAAATATAAAAGATTATATCAATTATATAAATTTCCATCCATTAAAATATCCATATAGTCTTTATTAAAAACACAATTCAAGAAAGGTCTTATCTTGACAAATTATCACAAGATCTATTGGTCTATTTCGCCATGAGGTCAAACATTGCCAGCAACAACAACATCATTCTTGCTTCTCCTCCATATGTGTGACTGACATTTCGACTTGTGGGTGATTCAGCTTTTTAGATTGAATGTAGATTGAATCATGGCATACATTTTCTTTCACATCTGCTGCTGCTGCTCAGCATTGTCATTATGAAATTCATTACTTATTATAGCAGAGTCTATTCCTGTCTACTGCTCTGTATAGGGTTTTAGTGGTTGATATTCCTTTTTCTACTCAACTACCCATGGGCATTTTAGATCGTTCCTAGTTTGAACCTTTACAGCTGCAATACATATCTTTGTACATGTCCTTTGTTGAAACTGCTATGTTATGGGGATAGAGAGATGGCTCAGAGGTTAAGAGCACTGGCTGCTCTTCCAGAAGTCCTGAGTTCAATTCCCAGCAACCACATGGTGGCTCAAACTATCTGTAATGAGATCTGGTGCCCTCTTCCTGGCCTGAAGGCATCCATGCAGACAGAACACTGTATATAAATAAATAAATTTCTAGGTTATAGGATATGCAAGCACTTATCACTAAATATATGCTGTAAAAAAGCTTCTAAAATGGCTTTTAGCAATTAAAACACATCCTAGAAGATCATAACAGTCCTATTATGTCACCAGTGGTGCTTGATACTGTCAATATTTTCTATTTTAGCCATTTTTAAAGTGGCTTTTAGTTTACATGTTCTTGATTATTAATGAGATTGATTACCATTACATAAATTAATTGGATATCTCATCTGTGAATTTCTGTTAAAATATCCAATGCCAAAGCAATGGAGACAGCTAGCCTCAGGTGAGATCTCTGAGACCTTGAACCAAACCAACCTTTCCTTCTTTAAAATGGGTTTTCAGTTACTTCTCTGAGCAATGAAAAGCCACTTAGCATAGTTCCTTCTGTTGACAGAGGCCTTTTTTGTCCTTTTTGACCATTTTGGTTTGATGTATATTTTGTTTGATGTGAATATAGATTTTCCTGCTTGGTTTCATATTTAATTTTTGTAGAATATAATTTTCTGGTCTTTCACTTTCAGTCTGTGTATGACTTTGTTAGTGATGTGAGTTCCTTGCAGGCAGAATTTCTTGGGTCATTCTTGTTTGAAATGCAATCAGCCAGTTTGGAAAGTTGTATGTATGTATACATGTGTTACATGTATGTGTGTTATGTGTATATGTAGATACATGCATATGTGCACAGAGGCAAGAGTAGATTGGAGATCTCCCTTGATCATTGTTCACCTTGTCTTCTGAGACAGGCTCACTGAACCACGACTGCACCAGTTCAGCTAGGCTGACCTGCCCTCCCCACTCACCACCAGCCAGTGCTCAGGTCCTGTGTACTGGCCTGCTTCTGTGTATATTTAAGGCATATACTCTTATTTATATAAAGTATCCAAACTTCTCATTTCTACTGGGTTCTAACTTCTTCTTGCACTGGGAATATATTGGAAGTTTTCTGCTATTTCACTGAATAAGCTTCTCTGTGTCTTTTATAACTTGGCTCCTTCATCAATACTGGTTATTCAGAAACTTAGTCTTCTAATCACTGCCCCAATTACCATTTATACTGGTCATAATTTACCTTTTCCACTGCTATCTGAATGTGCTTATTTGCTCACTCTGTCTTCAGTTTCTGATATTATGCCTTCCAGTTGACCTTGTTTATTGGCGAGATGTAAGTGACTTTTCTATTTTCTAGTTTGAGTTTCGCCTATACTGGTTTGCTTATTTCATTCAACTGTTCATTCATATTCTATTCAAATTCAGTCATCATTTTGAAAAACAATCTCTCAATTCCTTGGCATTTATATGCCTCAGTATCTTTGGATTCACATAAGAACTTTTAGAGGAGTCATGGGCCTTGTTTTACTCATAGTTCTTGTATTTCTATATTTGGATTTGCACAACTATTAGACAAACATCTATTCTAATGCTATGTGAGAGTCTTAGTAAGAAGCCTTCTCTTTCCTTTTTTCCAACCCTTTGGTTTTTCAAGACAGGGTTTCTCAGTGTAGTCCTGGCTGTTTTGAAACTCGCTCTATAGACCAGGCTGACTTTGAACTCAAAGATATCCTCCTGCCTCTGCCTCCTAAGTGCTGGGATTAAAGTTGTGTGCCACCACCGCCTGGCTAGAAACTTTTTCTTGAGAGTTCTATATGAAGTATCACTCAAAGGGATAAAGATAATCATAGTAACAACAGGAAAACAAATCTTCTGGATACAGAAACACAGCAGATAAATGAGAAACGTAACAGCAATGCCACGAACAACAACAATAGGAAAGAAAGAGGCAGAAACAATATAGAATAAACTAAAGAGCTAAAAGCAGTAAGACAGAAATTTAAAAATCCAATTAAAATGAAAAGTAAAATTAGACACAAGCAAGAAAAAAAAATAATGTAAAGAAAGGAAGAAAACACTAAAAACTCCCCCCTAGCTGAGGCCCGTGGACTGCAGTTTTTTTCTTGGGCCCTAACATTGTAGTCTGCCAAAAGTGACTGGTGGAGAAGTGGGGATAAGTGGGAGAAGATGAGGCCTGTGGCCATTGAATCTCCCACCAAACTGACTAGTGCCCGAGCTTGCTCTGCCCGGCCCTGCATTTTCTATTTGGCTTGGCCAATGATACGTGTGGCAGAGCAGTAGTCACCTCACAGGCTTTCTTTATGCATGCCAAGGAGCCATGATAGCCCCAGCAGTGGTCACAGGGCTGAGTGGGCATGCCTCTCCTCAAGTTTGGCTCGACATGAACCCCAACAATCTCTGATAGGTGAGTACGCTCTTATTCCAGATGCCCAGGCAAATGTCCAAGTGTATCTTTGGACGCCCTAAAGAGTATGGGAAGCAAACAGACAGCTAACCTCTGACTGGTGATGGGAGACAGGGAACCCATGGGAAGTGAACTATATCTACTGACCTTTCAGCACTCCAACCGATACCCCACAATACTGACCCCTGTGCCCCCCACAGCTTGCTTAAACTTCTCAATGACTGGCAGAGCTGCTCTTCTCCTTGACTGTCACACCTTGTCACTGCTCTGGAATCCTCAGGGCCTCTGAATTTTGACCTTTCTGTGGAATCTGAAATCCAGCCTAGCGTAGTCCCTAACAGTATGTCCTGTTCACACTGGATCCCGGCAAGACACACTGAGAAAGAGTGAGCAATGAGTCACCTTCAGAACAAACCACAGCACTGGACAAATGAGGCTTGCACGAACTATGGGTTTCTCCCACTGTTAAGACGGTGCGGTAGTATTACTGGGACTCTCAGCACTCTGACGCACTTGGTATCCCGGCATGAACACGAGCCCCTCAGCTCCACTGGGGGCAAGGCTGGAGCTTCTGACTGTCTGGAACCTTGTCCGAGCGAGCAGCCTTGCTGCTTCGCTGTCTTTCAGTTCTCCCTTCACTGCTGTCCTACAGCGGTCACTCTTTCTGTCGCTGGACCGGTTCTTCTTGCTTGCAGAGTCACGGGAGGACACTTCTGTCCCACCATCTTGCTACAGAAGGCATCAGAGCCGTCCTTGTGAGAGTGGATGCAGCTCTGGTTTTTTGAAAGAACAGCAGCAAAAGGTTTGCGGCCTCAGGCTGCTCTCCTGCTCTGTCTTGCCTGCTCTTTACAGTAAAACACATCAACACATACGCTTGCTTCCCTTATTTCCTTGAATTTTAACCCTGCCTCTTCCACCTCTTGTTTGCTGGGATTACAGACTCTTACAACCATGTCTGGTTTATGCATTACTTGAGACCAAGCCTAAGGTGTCTGTGCACATTAGGCAAGAACCCTACTAAATGAGCTGAATTATACCCCCAGCTCTCCCTGTTCAATCTAGAATCAGCTAGTCAGTTTATGTGCCTGTGCGCGCACACGCACGCATGCGCGCACACACACACACACACACACGCGCGCGCGCGCGCACACACCTCTGTTTGGATTTTAATTTGGACTGCATTAAGTTTATAGCTTGTGGGAAAAGTTTAATATTGCTATATGTTGCAATATGATAAACGTTAACAAAATGTATAAGAACTATGGCAAAATCATAAAAATTTAGAACTTTAAAAAGACTGAAGTAAACAGAGGCTGTGCCATGCTCACAGACTAGCAGAACATACTCTTCCAGTTATAAAAAACATGTGGTGCACACTTTTAATCTCAGAATTTGGGAGGCAGAGGGAATCGGATCTCTGTGAGTTCGAGGCCAGCCTGCTCTACAGAATAAGTTCCAGGACAGGTTCCAAAGCTACACAGAGAAACCTTGTCTCAAAAAACTAAAATAATAAATAAATAAATAAATAAATGAAAAATAGAAGACATTTTATGAAGCTCCTGTAAACAGACCTACACACAAAGAAACTGGGGACAATAGTGTTCTAAGACAATACAAAAAGGATTTTCCTGAAAAGTAGGGGTAGATCAATTGAGTACCGTTGGGGTAAGTATTTTTCTTTTACCTCATACCTATTCCATATAGATTATAAATCTGTAAGTGAAACACAAAATAAAAGAGCTTATAAAATATAATAGATGAGAATGTTCTCATTACCTTGGGTACAATTGATGACTTCTTTGAACAGAAAAAAACCCATACAATATAAAGAAAAGCATTAATAAGATGAACTATATGAGAGTTAAGAAATTGTGCTTTAAGAGTCTGCTCTAACATGAAAAGACAAGCCATAGTAGGAACCAATGAAAAGACACCACATGAGGCAGAAACAGCACAACAGTGGAAGCAGGGGAGGACATGGGTACAGGGCAAGATATAACCCCTAGAATATGCCTCACCCCTAGAAAATATCAAATATTTTCTGAAGGTAGTACCCATGAACTAAAATTACCAGAACATCCCAAAATAAGCCCATCACCTGGGGACCCACCCTATGGGAGAACATTTCACTTTCAAATCTAAGAAGAACAATCTATTGAGGAGACACAATGGTCATAAATATGTGTGCATTGAGAGTTGGTTCACTCCATCCTATTAAACAAATACTATACAACATTCAAGGAGAGATGAGACTACAATACAATAGTGGGTGACTGCAGTAGATGTTCTCTCACCAACATGACAAAACATCAACAAAGAAACATTAGAGTTAGACACACTAAGGTCAATGGGTTTAACAAATATCTATACAATATTCCATACAATAGTAGCAAAATATGTGTGCTTTTAATCAACACATAAAACACTACTTTTCAAAACATATTTGACCCATTAATATAAGCTTTACAAATATAAAAATGAGAAAGGAAGTAAAGGAAATGAAAGAAAGACTACAGGCCAAAATATAATCTTTGATAACCCTTTATTATCTTTGAAATTAATTAGAAGCAAAAATTCTTAATATGATACTTGCAAACTGAACTCAGAAATATATCTTAAAACATCATCCAACATGATTATGTCAGTTTCACCTCAGGGATGTTAGGTTGGTTCTGCATTTGTAAATCAATACATTTAATACAGTATACAAACAGAAGTAAGACACAAATGGCATGGTCACCCATTTCAATGCACAGTAAACCCTTGCAATGACATTATACCATTTGGAACAAGTTAAAGGAATGAACTTGAGGCCATCCTGTTAAGCAGAAAGACAATTAATAAAAAAGACACAGAAAAGAAAGTATTGTATATTTTGTCTCATAGTGTATGAACTATAATGATTCTTTTAAAAGACGTTACCAGAGAGGCAAGGCAGTGGTAGGGGGTGAAGAGAGGGTGGATGAGATTAAGATGCAATATATACATGTATGGAAATATCACAAAGAAGGTTCTATTAGAAAATTAAAGTGCTTTGAAATCTAAAGGAGAGGAGGAAAGCACTCCAGCATGTATTATCCATCCATCATTCCATCTTCAGGCAGTTCTGAAGATGAACTAGCGTAGCTTCGTGGACGATGCTGCTGGCCTCCCTACTTGGCCCACTGCCATCATTAGTAATGCAGAATAAGCTGGTGAATAAACTTGCTGCATTTCTCACTTCTGAGATTATTTTTATGCATATTTTATTTAAACACTTTTCCATACTTAGGATAAGGAATCAATCTATTGCTTGCCATGTGTCAGGGTTTCCTCAAAGGGCATTTTAAATTAAAACATGTAGATTATTGACTATATTAGACATGTTACTGACTTTTTGTGTGTAGTGCTAGTATCTTCAAAAGAAACATTACTTTTCAACATTTTTTATTGATACAGGCAGTCTGTGTTAATGCTGTGCTGGCAAAGATAAAGAACATTTTCCAAGAAGAAGAATCCCTAAGGCAAAACAGAGAGAGTGAGAACTTTGGGAAAGCCTTTTCTGAGCCTGCACTTCCACAGCCCATGTTCTCTGAAGGTGAAATCACAGCGAAACCTTACAGATCACTGCCAGAGAAGCCAGACCACCTCGCAGCTTTCTCCAAGCCTCCTGCCAACAAGCAGAGTAACAAGATCCAGGTTTTACATTCTGTGTTTGACCAATCAGCTGAACTGAATGAATGAGAAATCCAGAGACAAATACCCCTCTAGAGAGCTTAGCAGTCATCTATCCACGGGTGCATCTCATCAGACAAAACCGGAAGACTGGTTTTCATATGCTGAATGCTCCTTTTAAAGGGAGCAGGGAAAATGATGACATCATTCTCTTGTATTTATATGGCATAGAGAATAAAAGGAAACGATGTATAATATATGTCTGACTACCCAGTATTTTTAATTTTTTTTTACATATTTTACATATGTATATGTGTAGGTACCTACACAGGCCAGAAGAGTGTGTCAAATCTGCAGGAGCCACCTGACAAGGATGCTGGAGACCAAACACAGGTCCTCTAGAAGAACCGAGCATGCCCATAACCACTGAGCCATCTTCCCTGCCCTGACTAGACAATATTTTTAATGAATAAGAGAATTCATATTTTGTTGTGCTAGAGTTTACACTGTTTATAATATTGATGTATTCATAATTCATTCATATTTTAAATTAAAAATTGTTCTAAATGCTTATCTGGAAAGGAAAATTTCATAACTAAAAGTTATACATTTTGGGGCTGAAGAGATGGCTCAGCAGTTAAGAGCACTTGCTGCTCTTACAGAGAGGCCAGATTCGGTTCTTAGCAGCCACAACTGTTTGTAACTGCAGCCCCTGGAGATCTAATGCCCTCTTCTGGCTTCTGCATATCAGATGAAGTGTGGTGTGCATACATACAGGCAGACAAAAACTTTATTTAAAAATGCTACACTTTCAGAGATAGTAAAAA
Organism: Ondatra zibethicus; assembly: GCA_004026605.1. Classification (NCBI taxonomy): domain Eukaryota; kingdom Metazoa; phylum Chordata; class Mammalia; order Rodentia; family Cricetidae; genus Ondatra; species Ondatra zibethicus. The sequence goes on from PVIU01020391.1 coordinate 27,472, forward strand.
CTGTATTTCTTTATATTTGCAGGTAGAGTAGTTGAGTCTCCCTACTGATTTTATAAGTCACCTGTAAAGTTTTGAAGGACTTGAAATTCAGATGCCATAAATTTATAAAAAAAATTTTCAAATCTGATGAGACAGGATGATACGGTGAAGTTGTTATCTATTATCAATGGAGTTTGGTCATATCCCCATTGCGGCTCTGAATTCCTGGGTCAAATGATTGTCCTGCCTCAATCTCCTGAGATGCCAGGACTACAGAGCCACAGCACTGAACCTGGCAAAGTGGTCACTTTTATTTCCAAATTTAAAGATAGAAATTTAGAACAAGAATCCATATTGCTCGCCGCTGCCATTGGTTCCTGACAGAAATGCTGCTGTCTTTGGCCCTCTAAACCAAGTCCTAGATTTGCTGAATGGAACAACTTCAGTTGCTTTCAAGCACTTTATATTCTAAGATATGATAAGATGTGTGGCTATTCAAGAAATAACAGGCTAGTATGAACTCTGCTCAGAGATGGCGCGTTTTCTGAACCCAGGGAGTAACTGTTGATGGAAACATGGTTGAAAAGCCCAAGTCTGGCTTGTTAGTGTTCTCAGAAATGAGTAACAAATCTCTTTTGTCATGTGACCCATATCCCAAAAGAAAAGGAAATGTACTACTATACAGCAGAAGGTCCAAGCATCCGTGAGTCACTAAGGTGGATGCTGCGGCCCACACTGCAGTTCCCGTGCGAGAGCAGCGCGTGCTGCTAACCAGTCGTCTCTCCAGGGCTCCTGGCTCATTTTCACAGCAACCCAGTGAAAGAGTCCAGGTAAAGGAGAATGTTAAGCACTAGGTTTAGACACTTAATTCACCTGCATCATGAAAATTACTATGTTTGAGACTTAGTTTTATTTTTAATAGTCTCACCGTGAATTCATATCCTACACACCCTTTCTGGCCCCATTTACACCTACATTTTACTGAGTGAGAGCTAAGTTCTGCATGACAGACACCAGGGTGTTGCTCTAAATGCTAAGTAACAAGCATGATATGGGTCCTAGGCAGCCAGAACAGCAGTGGCTACAAATTACTGGTGTAGTAAAGTCAGGGTAAACAAAGAGAATATCAATCTGCTTGTAAACTCCAAGGAACAAATACTACACATTTATGGGAAACTACACACACACACACACACACACACACACACACACACACACATACACACACACACACACACACACACACACACACACACACACTATTCTCTAAAATTCTTTTAAACTTCTATTTGAAAGTTTCATGCAAACAAAGTACTTTGGTTCCTAAGAGACTTTGCTAGCATGGGTGGTTTTTAAATTCAGAAATCAGCCCTGATAAGAGCCAAGTCAAACCAGGTTTGATTTGGTTGTGACATCCAGCACCCTCCTCCTCCCTCTCATGATAGGGTCTCACTAAGGAGCTCTGGCTGCCTGGAGCTCACCGTGCAGACCAGACTGGCCTCAAAATCACAGAGATCCACCTGCCTCTGCCTCAGAATGCTGGAATTAGAGGTGTGTACCAGTATGCCTAGTTTTAAGTTTCTCATTTTTAAATTCAACACATATGTTGGCCTCATTAGAGGCAATTTTGACATAAATGTCTGCTAAACATTTGTAAGCAAAAGTACACAATTAAAATTTGAGTGTCTCAGTGTACTTAATTTTATTTTTAAAACTGTAAAAACCATAATTAAAAACAGGAGGCAGATAATTTGTGGACAAAGCAACATAAGAACAGAGGAATGCTGGGAACTATAGGAGAGAGGGATGGAGGCCATTCTGTGACTGTTAACTTTACACGTATGAAACATTCCCAAATAAACCTGCTGGATTTAAAAGAAATCTTTTCCCACTTCAACTTTTCCTGTTACACTTTCTGTTTATCTGTTACTGACCGTGTAGGCCTTCCTAAGCTGATCATCTTGAGCCTCTAATGGACAGATTCCAATCAGTCCAGAGAGGGGTGGAATATATTCTGTCGACCTTGAGTGGCCCGGAAGTCATACTAAAGTAAACATGCTTTTAAAACCTCCAAATCCAGGACTTTAAAAAAATAGTTGCTTTTATTTTTATTTATGTGTATGATATGTGTGCTGGTACCCACACAGGCCAGAAGAGGGCACCAGATCCCCTGGAGCTGGAGTCAGAGGCGGCTGTGAGGTGTGGGGGTGAGGAGCCAACCTCAGGTCCTGGGGAGAGGAGCAAGAGGCTTAGCCCTGGCCATCTGCAGGCCCTGGCAAACTGGTGGCTTTTAAAGTTACATGTACCTATGATGGAAAAAAAATTATCTTTGGTACTGGAACAAAATTAGTGTAAAATATTTTCAAACATACACATAATTTTGCTGCCATATGTATTTTTTAATCAGGAAGAACTCTGAATTACTTTGAATTCTCCAGTGGCATAATAATCAGAGTCACATTTAAAAGGTTCCTTGGAAAGTGTCACATACATATTGCCATTTTCCACCGTCACAGTGTGTATCCTTTGCTTTATTCCCTTGGAGCACCACTCAGGTTTTGCTGATGGGTCTTTAGGGTTTATAGACTGGTATAATCCTTCTCCTGTTGCCAAAGTGATTTTGTATTTATGCCAGGGGCAAACTATACATGATTGTCCATTGAAATCCTGGAGGGGAAAAACAAAAGATTTAATAGGCCGCCATTTCAAGTGTTTAAGATAGGTTTCAAATTTAGTTAAGAATCTAATGCAGGAGAACCGGATTAAAGAACTATACCAAGTGGAGTTGCATGCACTCGGGACCTGTGCCAAGAGGATCTTGATGCCAGCCTGGACTACACAATGAGTCTGTCTCATAAACAATGAGGAGCTTGCCGGTGAGACGGCTCAGCAGGTGGAAGCACTTGCCACAAAGCGTGACGATGTGAGTTCCTGGGAACCCGCGTGGTCGGAGAGGAGACCCACCTCCACACAGTTACTCTCTTTTCCATACACAAATAAGCAAATAAAGATTACAAATGTTTATTACAATATATATTTAAATAAATACTAAAAAAATGTTTATTACAAAAGCAGTGCTTCCCCCTCCTATTTACAATTTCCAAGTCATCCAGCCCTAAGCAAAATGAGGACAATGGACTTTCTGTCGGGCTAGAACTCAGCGGGAGCACCAGCAGAAGAGGGATGGCTGGCAGAAGACACGCTGCCTCTGAGCCACAGGTTACCTACATTAACGTCACTTCCTTGTGCTGCCAGAGGAATTTTCACTAGCTTCTAGAATTGTAAGGCCTGGGAGCTACTGAAGGTCTGCGGGCAAATGGACAAGAAATCTGGGATCCCAGCTTTTAAACTGTCCTAAGGAAGTGCTGCCGAGCTGCCGTAAGGAGCATGCGCATAACCTGCATCCGCTTTACACACAGCTGTTCGCTTAAACTCAGTAAGCCTTTGTGGGAGGGGCTTCTGCACGTCTAATAGGTACCAGTGTGTCCAGAGTGCTGGGCTGCGGCTGACACACTGACTAGCAAGTCCTTCATGGGCTAACACCCTAGACTGTTCTAAAGTGCTCCCATCAGATGTGCTTTCAGTCCCGTACACCAGAAACACACGCGCTAATGTGGTTCCCACAGAGGTGTCAGCAAACAGTCACAGTTTTCATAACTTAAACACATGCCCTTCAATATAAGGAACAGGAACAGATATTGTCAGCAGGCAAATAACAAGTGTACAAAGGTGAAGCTCAGGCTTGTATTTGCAACAGTTAGACAAAACAAAACAACCCAAAACAAACAGGAGACAGAAATTAGATAACTAGTTTTGGAGTACAAGAAAGCAAAGGCAATTCCCCCAAATTCTTCAGGTAAGAATGAGTTTTCTTTCAAACATTTAGAAACAATTTTATTATATTGAAAATAAGTACTCATATAATTCAAAGTAAACAATATAGCAATAAAAAGTGAATCTATTAGAAATTTGATCTTATTGGAACTACTCTATTTGAGTGCTCAAGAGTACATTGTTAATACCCCTCCATGCCAGCACAGATAGGCCTGCTTCAGTAATCTAATGGGTGCATAATGTTACACAGCATGGCTATTTAATGAGGTGGTCTTAAATTTACCATATATAATAAAACATTTGTACAAGTATATTCACAGGGTAGACATCACAGTATATTTGTAATGTCAAAAGACATTCATACTTCTAATTATTTATCTGGAAAACAGTTTTCTTTATGTTATAAGGTATAAATAGATGAGGATAGTGGCAATAATCCTCAAAGCACTAAAGTAGAATTAAATATAAATTATTACTCTTTGAATAAGTAATAAAATAATAAAAATATTGGAAACATCTGAATTTGCTTAGAGTAAATTTAACTTTACATACCTCAATTTCTCCCAAGTGTAAGGGTCCTCCAGAATCTGAAAAGCAATTGATATTATATCTAATCACTAAACTGAATTTTGATAGTTTTGTGATGAACAAGTACAAATTCTAAAAACAAAATCTTACGGTAGCAGCGAATGTCCATAGCATGGTATTCCCCTCTGTGGTAGAAAATGACCACTTCTCTGTCATGGACAACGGCTGTCACTCTTTCCGCCTTTCTAATGTCATCCTCTCGGCCAACACAGACACGAGTGTTCTTGTCGTCCCCGCCGTGCTCAGAGACTTCAGGGTCCATGCTAATTAGTAAGGGGAGAAGGAAGAAAAGAGAGGAAGGGATGTGAGAAAAGCAGAGGAGAAAGGAAGGAGGAAAACACTAGAATTGGTCCTTTCTAGTATGGACACAACCTAGAGATAAATATCGAGTTGACTGAATTTTTTGAAACTAATAAATACATTTTTCTATAGCTGTATAGAATGTTGTTGGGCTTTTAAAAAAAATTCTTTGCTTTTTGATCTCTTTTGTCTTTGGGGGACCACCACCCAGCTCCCAAATAATCACACAGAGTCTTATAATTACTTATAAACGCCTGGCCTTAGCTTGACTTATTTCTAGCCAGCTTTTCTTAAATTGTCACATCTACCTTTTGCCTCTGGGCTTTTATCTTTCTCTATTCTACATACCTTTCTTTACTTCTTACTCCATGGCTTGCTGTGTAGCTGGGTGACTGGCCCCTGAAGTCCTCCACCCCATCTCCTTCTCTCGCTCCTAGATCTCCTCTTCCCGGCTTTCTCTTCCTATTTATTCTCTCTGCCTGCCAGTCCCACCTATCCTTTCTCCTGCCTAGCTATTGGCTGCTCAGCTCTTTATTAGACCAACTAGGTGTTTTAGACAGGCAAAGTAACACAGCTTCACAGAATTAAACAAATTCAACATAAAAGAGTGCAATACATCTTTGGATCATTAAACAAATGTTCCACATCATAAACAACTGTAACATATCTCCAACTAACATTCCACAACAATAGAACACTTGTAAATACTAGAATATGGCTAGTCTTCACTAACATTCCACAACAATAGAACACTTGTAAATACTAGATTAAGGCACAATAGAACACTTGTAAATACTAGATTAAGGCTAGTCTTTACTAACATTCCACAACAATAGAACACTTGTAAATACTAGATTATGGCTAGTCTTTACTAACATTCCACAACAGTAGAACACTTGTAAATACTAGATTATGGCTAGTCTTTACTAACATTCCACAACAATAGAACACTTGTGAATACTAGATTATGGCTAGTCTTCACTAACATTCCACAACAGTAGAACACTTGTAAATACTAGATTATGGCTAATCTTCACTAACATTCCACAACAGTAGAACACTTGTAAACACTAGATTATGGCTAGTCTTCACTAACATTCCACAACAGTAGAACACTTGTAAATACTAGATTATGGCTAGTCTTTACTGTTGTGTTTTTTTTAAAAAAGAGAGTGGCCAGCAGCTTGCTGCAGCTTGCTGCACGGTCTCTGCGGCGGGTGGGCCGCCACCCGGCTAGTCTCCGGGTTCCCATACAGGCTGTTGCGGGCGGCGGCAGGGCTGTGCGGCGGTATGGAATGGACAAAAGAGAGCCGGATAGGTGTGCCATGCAGAGTTAAACATTTATTAGATAGGTGATGGAGGGAAAAGAAGAGAGGATAAACAGAGAGAGAGAGAGACAGAGAGAGAGAGAGAGAGAGGGAAGAGAAGCAGCTGCTGCTCCCGTGAGAGCGGAAGAGGAAGAAAGGCAGAGAAGTGGGGTCAGAGGCTGGAAGCTGGGAGTGGGCGTGGCCAATAAGAGGCCAAATACTACATTCCCAACTCTTTTGATAATAAAAAAAGGCCAGAGTGATTAGGCACCACAGGTTGAAGGAATTGGGGCGGTGGATTCTCAGGACTGCTTCTGGCTTATTTGTGGGTGTCGTCTTTGGGGGGGACCTGAGAAGGCTGGGCGCTGTCGGCAGATCGGTGATGTCACCCCGGCTGGCTGGCTGGTATCTCTGCTATTTTTTTTCCTGGGGTTGGGGTCAGGTGACTTCGTCGCCATCTTGGCTGAGAGCCAGGTCCGGTGACCAAGTTCCACCATCTTTACTGAGGTATTCCCTGCCTGGTTCTCCAGTGTTAACTTTCTTACCTTACCACCAAGCCAGGTCAGATGACCAGGTTCTCCCATCTCTGCTGAAGTATATCCGGCCTTGCCCCCCAGTTTACTTATGTTTTTTGTTTTTTCACTAAATTCCT
>PVIU01020392.1:0-34084 GCA_004026605.1 Ondatra zibethicus
GAGAGAGAGAGAGACTGACTGACTGACTCATATAGTCGAGGTTGGTCTTGAACACTTGGTCCTCCATCCTCACTCTTTGAAGTGTAGGGATTACAGGCAGGCCTGCATCATGATATTTGCATAAGATTCTCCTTTGAAAATGTGTCCTGAATAGGAATGATTTGAAACCCTTATGGTGACTTAGCCAAGCAAATAAATAGTTAAGAAGCATTGGTAGAGAGACAAAAATGTATGGGGTGAGGATAAGGTGGACCGAAGGCAAGGGGAAATAATGGGTTAAGGAGACAAATTAAGAGAATATGGGCTAGAGGAAAGTAAAGGAAGGGAAATATCTTTGACAAGTTTTGGGAACTAGTGCTTACTAAGAAAACTTAAATGGATGGAATGATTTCTTTTATTCACTGGATAACCAGAGGGATTTAGGTTGAAATGATGGATTTACTTGGCTTCTTCTGGGAACTCATGGGTACAGGGCTTGATTAGAAACTCAGAATGACTAATCTGTGGTTTTGAAAACTCATTTTCCACATGAAGACCCGAGCCACTCTTGTAGATTTGAAAACTCATCATTTCCTTGAACACTGAAGACATCAAAAATAAATCATCTAGGATTCTATGAGAAGTGCACATTTTTTGTGATCCACCATAAACACACATTCACAGCACAGCATGTTCTTAGTTCTTACCCCCCCATAGTTATGACTAGACAATATTCTAGGGCCCTATTTAAGACCTTATTTCATTTAACACTCTTAGATATGACTCATTGTTGAATCTGAAAAGTGAACTCCTAGGTTTATGAACTATGGAGTTTAAAGACCTGTAGAGATCATCATAAATTCATTATCTGTCTAGTTTAGTGGGTTTTTTATTTTTAACTTCTTAAAACTTTGTTGGAAAAGGAATTCCTAAGCAATGAAACAGTTTGGGGTGAAACACCAAAGGGTATATGAGAACCAAAAGTATTGTTATGTAACAATGATGTATCCGTTTTATAGAAAGATAGACATTATGGTAGGTATAGTAGAATATACCTGTAATCCTAGCATTCTGGCAGGAGGATCTCAAGTTTGAGGTCATCTTGGGCAGTTTAGAAAAACTCTTGTCTCAGACAAACAAGATGAGTGGTGTAAGGTGGACAGCCAGTTCTCTCAGGAAAACATCGGAAACAAGAAGAGCTGAATAGACAGACAAAAGCTCTGTTTTGTATAGAGTCCTAAGACATACATATACAATATAGGAGATAGGCGATGCAACCAATCCATAGGAGTGACCCCCTAAGTGTCTCTTCAAAACATTAGAACTCTGGAATACAGTTTGAAGTTTTGAGAACCTTCAGAGATTGATGAGTTTTGATTTTTGTTTTGTTTTTGTCTCTAAACAGTAAATAGTTTTGATTTTTTGAGGCCATTGTAGGGTTGGTTGCAACTGTTTATACTCAGTCATAATGGCTGGAAGGCAGCTGTCAACACTCTGTGGCCTGGCATAGTCGTGGCCATTTTGCTTTGCTGATTCCTGAACTTCCCCTCCTATTATTCCACATTTGTTTGCTAACAAACAGAGACTCTGAGGCAGAGAATGGGGTAGTTGTCATTCTTAGCCAACTGAGGACTAGAACTAAAGTTTGCTCATTGCCACTGTGTTCCTTTATCTTTCACTGTGCTGTCAAATAGAGGTTTTCATGTGTGTATATGATGGGGAATGGGATGGGGAGAGAGACAGACAAGGTCTTTTGTTCCTTTAAGAATTTTTGTCAGAGGCAAAGTTTTTATTTGTCATAAAGTAGAAGCCCTCTCCCCCAAACCATAGCATTTCTAATGAAATAATGTTATTGTAGCTACTCAATGATTCCTTCTAACTGTATCATCAATCAACAGTTTTGCTCTATACATTTACACTTAGTTCCTTCTTTGCATGAATGATTTGAAGCCTAGTATTTATCTGATTATATTTTTATTAAATGATGCTATCCTCTGGGTCGGTCACTAAGACAATGAGAAGCACATTAAGGTTATTTGGGATGAACATTCACAATTGAGACCATTAGAACCTGTCTGACTCGGTAATGACTTTTCCCCTAAAGAAGAAGGAAAACAAAACAAAATGCCAAAGACGTTTTATAGCAGATGCTCTTCTAAGCACTTCCCGTGTTATCTCATTTGATCCTTATAAAGGAACAGGCCACATTATTGCTGTATCTATATTATTGACTAATGAGTAATAATAAAGGCTCAGGGGAGGATTTAAAACCGAAGGTCAGAGAAATTTAAGCACCTTTTCCTTAAGTTTCATAGATCTTACGTGAGAACGCCAGGATAGGGACTCAGGCATTATGAGAACTTAGGACATTAGATTTCTGCTACCTATATGTTCTTTACATAAGAAAGGAGCAGCAATATTTCCAATGCCCTTGAAAGATAAAATTGGGGCAGGGTGTCTACTGTTGCAATTAGTAATGTAATATTTGAGGAGCTTAACAGCATAGATAACTGTAAAAGAGAGGCAGAGAAGACAAGGGAGGTCACCATGATGAAGGTAAAAGCAATAGGATAGTAATGAAGTTAAAGCGCATGGATTGTGGTACTTAGAGATGCGCTACAAAATGTGGGATATGTAACTTAGAAGATGGCTGAGTTAGTAAATTACACTCATAAAGCCCTGCATGAGCAGCATTCAAGAATTGTCACTTTCCATTGTGCTATATCTAGGGGTTAAGCGCTTCCCAGATGCTTGTGGTGTTCGGTGTTTGCTATAATCTTCCCTTGACAAGGAGAAAGAGAGGCATTTTTCTTAACTTGCTCTGCAGAATTTGTCTAAACTATATGCCTGTTTTCAATAAACTCAGAAAACATCCTCATCCCACGTTGTTTTCTCATCCGGGGAGGTTAGCTTAGTGCCTCCTTTCTGGGAGTGCTTTTCATAGGGTATTTAGTTTTCCTTTTTGAGGAAGGCAGGACATAGAGAGATTGGCATGACACTGGGTTGCTTGCTTTTCATTTTTCAGAGCTTACATTGCTGTATTTCACTATCAAGGCAAGAACGGCATGCTGCCTATGTTTAATTGCCTTTAAGTATAACTGCTGTAAGCCTTCGTAATTATAGTTCACATTCTCTACATTAGCATAGAACTGCACCCTTAGGATTTTCAGCATGATTCACAAATAATGCATTCAACTCTAAATAGCTCAGGAATATTATAGAACCCCAAAGGTGAAGGATAAAGAATGATTGCTCTCCCTGTACCGAATGCTTAGCAAATAACCAGGCAGAGGCTTCCCTGCCCCAAATGTCTTGCTTGTCCTAGTCAAAAAAGAAATGTTTAAGCATATTGAGAGGCAGGATATGATGACTTATTTGTTTATTTTATATCCTAGGAAATATTTTTAAATAGCAAAACATCTAGACTTAAATCTGCCTCTGTTGGGTTGCATGCAGTGCTAGATTGAATGAGGCCTGTCTTGGAAGGAAATGTCAACAAAGCATTGAAACACTTTACCAAATTTTGCCTTCTCATGGCCAAAGGAGACACATAGGTCTGGAGGCAGGAAAATGTAAGATGAGTTTCCTGTCCCATGGAGAAAGCTCAGTAATTCTAACTTGGGTAGAGGAGGATTCAAAACAAATATTGTTTGCCCACTAGTCAGCGGCAGTGCTGTTTGCAAATGGAAATAGAGCAGAATTGTGATGGAGACTCATTGCCGTGAAGGAGATAACTGGTTTCGGCACCAAGAAGTCCTAATGGGTCCTGTTGGCTTCATCAAAGCCATGTGGACAATGTTGGTACAGTGAGCAACTTGTTATATTGCAGCTACCTACTGAAGTCACTCGGGGTTTAGGAATTACCCACAGTCAAATGACTGGGTTTAGTTTTTTAGTACAGGTTAGCAATAATACTTTAACTCTTAATCTTAGTGGTGAAGATTATCCTCGAAGGGAATGGTAATGGCAGGTGTCCCTTACTTGGGAAGATTTCTATTTTGGAAAAAGGCTACCAGTTGATCTCCTAGGATTGGCTGATGCTGGACAGGTGTTGTGAGAAGCAGAGTCTGTTCTTTTGCAAGCAAGATGCTAAGACTACCTGCCCATTTCCCAGTTCTCTTGCATGTTGAAGTATGACTATCTTATTTAAGGCTCTCTAATCACTTCCTCCCTCATTTTGCTGAGCCAGGATTTGGCTCGCAAGTTAAACGGGCACAGAGAACTCACATTCTTATTTTCAGCTATCTCAACTTTTACCTTGGTTTATTAGACTTGCAAATGTGGAGAATCATGATTTACTCAATCATTCACTGAGATATAGATTGATTCACCTGAGTATTTAGGGATCCTTGGCTCCAGAATAAAAGTAAAGAGTGTACAGTCCATCAACCTCAACACTGGTAATAAAAGTCCCAAATTATTTGTTGTTTTTTAATAAAAAATATGTGGGACACTGCTGGTCCTGAGGCCATCACATGGCATAACCAATTAGAGAAGCATAAGTTTTCCAAGCAAACCAACAGAGGTTATTTTGGATCATAACTAGGAATATTTTACAGAAAGACTTTTCTGGCTTCTTTATATCTTTAGTAGCTGCTTTCTCCAGCCCTAGTATAAGAAAGGAGACAGTACTTTAAAGGGCTATAGGCTGGTGAAAAGTCTCAGTAGGTAAGGGGATTGCCACCAAACCTGACAACCTCAGTTTGATGCCAGGAAACCAAATGGCGGAAGGAGAGAGAAAATCTAGGCTCACAAGTTGTCTCCTGACTTCTATGTACCCATTGTGGCATGTGGGCATGTGACCATATATGTATGCATGAGCATGTGTCTCTCCTCTCAATCTCTCCCTCTCTCCATCCTCCCCCTACACACAAATAAGCAATGTAAAGGCAAAGAGGTAGGCTTCTTCACCAGGTCAAATTGAACATTGTTCTTTTTTCTCCTCCCACTCTTTTCACATTTATTAACTTTGAGAACTGATACGAGACATACTTTGCCTCAGACATCCTCATTTATAGTAAAGAACAGAGGTGAGGGCAACCAGAAGTGGGGAACTGACAATCTTGCAGCCTAAGGTACTGTTTTGAGGGGCGTAGCCTTGGGGAAGACAAGCCTTTTAGGAAGGAGGAAGAGTTCAAGACAGGCTCCCCTCTTTGTTCCCATTATTTGTACGAGATATACATGGCAACCAGCTGCTTATTCCAAGGGTTCATCACATGGTTCGTTCTTTTTGAAACAGGAGGAAATCTCAGAACAATGCTGGATTTAGGAGTTTCGTAACTGACTCTGTTGCCATCTTTTCTTTCCATTTGCAAATCGGCCAACCTGCATTTCCAGCTGAAAAAGAAGCAAGTGTACGTCGATAAGGTGGAGAAGATGCAGCAGGCCCTAGTGCAGCTCCAGGCAGCCTGTGAGAAACGCGAGCAGCTGGAGCACCGACTCCGGACACGTTTGGAGAGGGAACTGGAATCCCTGAGAATCCAGCAGGTACCGTGCGACTTCCTGGGGATGGCCAAAGATGATAGATCAGTGGAACGATTCTGCCCCAGTGTGTCTTCCTGAACCATGATGTTTATTAGGGTTACTTACAGAAATACTGGCGAGGGGCTACTTCCAGAAGTACAGGTGACTCCAATGCAGCTGGAAAGCTTTCCCCAGTGTGGGTGATGACTCACTACAGCTGAATCGCTAAAGATCCCTGCCCAAATTTCTGGCTGCTCTACTAATCAGTACTTTTTTTCTCTCCAGCATTTGTTATTGCTTATATAACTCTAGGGTGTGGGGAGGGGTCTTAGGATTCTTGTGATAGGTACCTTACCCTGGAAATATGGTTTACTTCTTTACTTCTTGAGGCTTGTAAGTTTCATTTATTCCCGAGTCTTCCTTACCAGGTATGGGATGAAGGAAAGAAAGAAAAGAAATGCCATTATTCCTGGGTGTTTGTTTATTTATTTATTTATTTTTGGTTTTTCGAGACAGGGTTTCTCTGCAGCTTTGGAGCCAGTCCTGGAACTAGCTCTTGTAGACCAGGCTGGTCTTGAACTCACAGAGATCCGCCTGCCTCTGCCTCCCAAGTGCTGGGATTAAAGGTGTGCGCCACCACCGCCCGGCCTTATTTTTTTTTTAACTTGGTGTTTGGCAAAAACACTAAAGGCATTTAAATGCTTTCTCATCCTTACATTTTCACCATCTCCCCGTGTTACTGCAGAAGGCTTTGCCAGTATAAACACAAAGCTACCTATTTCCTTAGCTCCCACTTCCAGCAAAACCCATCATAGTATCTTACATCTTTGACTTTTCACTTGAACCAGAACAATAGACCCTACAGGAAGTGAAATAGCTACACACCTAAATCCTTGGATGGTTTTGTATCTTGGGCAGATCTTCTGGGGTTTTTTGTTTGTTTGTTTTGAGACCAGGTCTCATATTGTCCTGGCTGGCCTCCAGCCCAGTCTGTGCAGGTATGCACTACCAAGTCCAGCTGGAAGTGCTCCTTAGATATCTTCTAGTCATACTACTTATTGATTTAGAGGAGGAAAAAAATCAAGACCTCCCCTCCCCATAAAATGTTGCACAACTCACCAAAGATCTCATAAATTAGGAACAGTTTTAGAATCAAATCATAGGTTTAAAAAGTTTTCATTTCCCTTGTAGTCTTTACAGTCAAGTGAAGATTGCTGTTTTTAATTCATTTATCTAATTTCTTGTGTTGTTTTTATTTCATTAATCTAATTTCTTAACAACATGGCAATTGATAAGCTAGATTCCTTTTCTGATCAAGGGAGGTTCATATTGCAAGCCCAAGTCCTGTGGAGATCTAAATTCTCCTTCCTTGTTTTGAATCGGTATTCAAACTCGAGGTTGGGATTAATTTAGTGATGGAACACTTTACCAGTGCTCACAGCACTGAAAGAGGAACCTCAAGTTGTTTGAGGCCTGGAGATAAGGCTCCATGATAGAATGCTTGCCTAGCATGCGTAAATCTAAGTTAGATCTCTACCACTATGCAAACAGGAAGATGAACAAAATACCTTGGGCAATCTCTTCCTTATAAAATAAAAGGTCTTAAAATTGGATTTGGTAGGGGAGCTATGTCAGGGGATGCCTGAGTTTAAGGCCAGCCAAGGCTACAGAGTGAGATCTTGTCTTAGAAAGTCATCACTATTAAATAAATAGATATAAATAAGTAAATCATAAATGATGTTCACATGGACTTTGGGCACTATGGTTGTTTCACTAATTCGAAGGATCCTGCTATCTCCCTCAACAGCGCCAGGGCAACTCTCAGCCCACCAATGCTTCAGAATACAATGCTGCTGCACTGATGGAGCTCCTTAGGGAAAAGGAGGAGAGAATTCTTGCCCTGGAAGCAGATATGACAAAATGGGAGCAGAAGTATTTGGAAGAGAATGTGATGAGACATTTTGCTCTGGATGCTGCTGCAAGTGTGGCTGCGCAGAGGTAAGTAGTGGGTAGGAGGCCACTAGTTGAAAAGATGAGGATGGCAAAACCAGGTATGGTAATTCATGCAGACATTTCCTGGTCTTTTGTCTCCTTTCATACTCTTCCCCCCTCCTGTTTCTCTCAAATATATTTTCTTTCTTTTAACTATACAAGGACTGGATGGCTTTGGGGACAGAGGCTTAAAGTCTTAAAAATGTTTGCTCTGTAGACTTTTTGGAATCATAGTTGAGTTGGCCTTAGGAGTGAGCTGGAGCTTTGCAGGTGGGCTTGGCTAAGTATTTGGACACGTTGCCCCCCGTTAGCCAGGTGTGCATGCTGTATAGTCTCAGCACCAAAGTGAAATCCCCTCCTGAGAAATTCCACTTGGAAAGCAAATGTCACTCGGGAGTAGCTGCTGCCATTTGATAGTTCTGGCTCTTCCTGGGGATGTGGCGAATATGAGTCCATCACTGCCCTTTGAGAAGGTCTATATTTGAAGGCCACATTCTTTGTATTCCTGAGCTCTTCACATATAAGTAGTCTCATTCTGTCTGGTACCAGAGAAAAAAATGGCAAGAGAAAATGTTATTTCTGGTTTCTTAGGCACCTTCTTTGTATATTATTTAAAAAATGATTAACTTTTTAGGAAACAATTGCTCTTCACAAGTTTTGCTATGTTGCTACTCTTCATAACTATTAGCTGGGAAAGAAACAACCCAGTTATAATCAGGTGACGACTTAGGTTGTAATAATGGACAGAACCTGAGCATAGACTTGAGTATTGAAGATGGTGTAGAGTATATTGCACCCAAACAGGCTTCCTCCAGAACATTAATAAAAACAGCAGGGTGTTTTTTCTTGCATTCTTCCAAATGTGGTACATCAGTAGAGTCCAGCACTTGCTAGACATTGGGCAGTGATCAGGGTGCCGAGTAGATCATGTGCGCTATGGCCTGGCATTCTCAACCTGCTCGTGATTCTCCACGAGCTCTTCTTTCCTCCTCCACATGATCGTCCTGTTTCCAGATAACCTTATACCTTTGATGGACTGAAGCTGTCTTTGGCTTAATCTTGAGCTCTTCATGAGCTGAAGCTTCCCTGGCTTTGTCTCCTGAAAAAAGCATGCTCAGTCAACGCCAATGTCATAGTGGTGGCCAAGGAAACTCCAGCTGTGTCAGAAGATGGTCACAAGGCTTGGGGGCAGATTTGAAGCAGAATGTAGTGTCAGATTACTGACCAGCTCCCAAAGAAGTGAAGCATTTGCTCAGAGTTATTTGTGAAAGACGGATGCTGAAAACCTAGTAATGATGAGCCAGGGAGATAGATGCAGGGGAACTTCGTCAGCTTTATTCAGATGCCTTGGGATGATATAGCTCGTGATGGTGCAGGGCATGAGAAAATGTTTGAAGGCAGTATCTTGGGGCTGACTACAGAACAGTCTCCAGGGCAAAGTACAGGAAAGCTAGAAAGGTGCTTGGCAGGAGGGTTCATTATATAAGGACAGAATGCCCATTCTTACTCTCCTGTCTTGAAGGCACTATGTAGTGAGAGAATTCCTTTACAGACCTATATGCAAAATATGTTGGCTTCTATGAATTATATTTGACTTAAGTTGAATTGCTTTATATCACTAGGTGGTAAGTGTTCAGGTAATCACTGGATTCAGCAAAATATGTATGATTATCCTTTAATATTATAGAACCCAGTCTGTTCTCAGTGTTCCTAGCTAGTAGTTCTACCTTCTACCAACAGCAAACTTTCCAAATCTGGAGTGTTTATAACTCATCTAAACAACAGGAGACAACAAGAGAGAGATTGTACTGGAAGTGCTGTGACATAAATGAGTTAGACTAGATGATTCCTCCAAGTCCTTCTATGCTGTATTTCCAAAGACAGGATCGTTCCACTTTGCTATGCAAAGCGGTTCCCTCTTCTTCGTTCTTTGTTAGGTGACGGATTTGGGGAGAAACAGCGAGAAAACGTTATTTCTTAACTTATAGGCTTCTCTGTCTACCTTGCCCAAATCTCTTCACATTCCTTCCCTATTTGCTACCCTCACAGCAGCCAGCCTAAAAGTAGACATGAAGAGTCTGTCCTGTGATCACTTTCTGTGGTAGAAAGATATATATATATATATTTATTCATTCAATGCACTTTTTAAATGCCTGGAATACTGGCTGCATATGAAAAGTGCTCAAAATTTAGTTAAGAAAGAAAAGAAGAAAAATGGGGAGGGACAAAGAAGGAAGGAAGAAAAGGAGGCAGAGAGGGATTTTTTTCTAAATGTGTAACTTATATTGACAAATTTAATTAGTACTGAATTTTAACACACTGCCTGCTGTCAGCATATTCTATAAGCATCTCAATTTAAAATATTCTAAACTTCACAGGTCTATGACAGGTAGCTCACAGGTAAGCAGCACGTGTCACAATTCAGTCACCCTATTTGAGTGATATCAATAGTAGAAATGCCAGAATTTTTTTCAACTAAAATATTAGTCAACACAGTAAAAAGTTAATCAACTTCAAGGGTACAATTTGAATTTTGGGAAATGAATGCAACAATGGAGCTTCTACCAAAATCAAAATAGAAGGCACATTCTTACATGACCTTGTGTCCCTTAAACGTGATGCTTTCCTCCCTAGACAATGAGTCATCTGGCTCTTGTCATAGAATTACTAAAACTCCTTTCCTAGAGTATCAATATAAAAGGAGTCATATTGTGTTTACACTTTTTTGTTTTACTTCTTGTGCTCAGCATAATTATTTTGAGCCTTCCCAGTTGATGAATGTATTAATAGCCCATGCCTTTTTATTTCTGTGTAATGTGCCATGGAATGGATATATCATAGGTTATTTATCCATCCACCTGATGACGACTATTTGGATTATTTCCAGTTTGGGACCTGTAGTTATAATGAAATGCAAATTTTAATGTAAGAGTAAAAAGAGTTTATTTTCTTGGGTTAGAAGGCATACTAGGGTGATCCGTTTATATCCTTTCTAGTACTTTGATTCTGACTAACCTTTTTTCAAGGGGAAGTTGTTGATACAATGACTTCAAGCAGGAATAGGGGACTAGAAGTGTCCAGGAGTAGACAGTGGTCCTAAGCAGTAGTGTACATAGGTAAACACATTCAATGAAAAGGAAGGAAAGAGGCGGAGAAAGAAAGTATATATTGAAGGCTCATGGCTTGTCTAGAAAGGTAATTTAATTTTTTCTTATTTAAAATAAGTACTTAAGGTAGTGGTGGCACCGCGCCGTACACAAGAGGGCCAGGGAGAAAGTCTGTGAGTTCAAAGCCAGCCTAGGCTTTACAAGAGCCTGTATAAAATAAAATAGTTTTTGACATTTAATAATTTTTTTTTATCCAAAGGATATTAGAAAATCTCTTCTATTGGTCAAAAACAGCCAGTGCTCTTCTGAGAACTTAAAATTTGTTGCTTTTTCTTAGGCGCTGTTTACCATTCTATTCTCAGGCAGAAATCCAAACAAAGGGCACAAGAGCCAGGATTTAAATCACCATTTTCTCACCTTACCTGTCTCTGCGATGTGGTGTGGCTCATTAATGGGGAACTTGGTATCATTAGCTGTTCAATAAAGAAAGTATTAATTGAGGCTTATTACCTAGGCACCTGGAAGCACTATGAATAATCGCACCATCATTCCCTGCAGTCAGACTCTGAGTTAATGTGTCTCTAGAGAATCTAGGTGCTTAATATGAAAAATGGAAATCCCTACCAAGAAGTTCTTGTTCATTCCCTGAAGACCAGATTTGGCAATACAGATTTTGAGTTCAAGCTCATAAATGGTGAATTTATGCCTGAAGAGCAGCAGAAAAAGATAATACGATAACAACCCATCAACCATGTATTATCCTGTTATGTTGGATTTATTGAATTGGGTTGTTAACTGTACTTGGAATGTTCAGAAAAGGAGGAAGTAGAGAGCACAGGAAGAAGACACATACCACACATGGCTTTTCTCAGCTTCCATATTCTGCTTCTCAGTCTGTATTCTGCTACAGTTACCTTGTTTTCTACCATGACTTCTCTGAAATAAGAAAAATGATGTAATAGTTGTTCTGACATCTCTGAACTTAAACTGAAAATCTCCAATAACTTACTGGATATTGTCTTATGGCCGTTCTCAAGGCAACTTCACTCCAATAACTCTGGAATCTAAAGTCATTGGCACTTTCCAAAACCACTCTCCTTGTTTTCCTATGACAGCCAACGGTAGTCCATGATTTGAATTACAAATGCAGTTCTCATTTATTCTCTCATCTCCCTAATACTATCTCATTGACATACTCTCCCATGTTCAATTACATCCACCTCCTACAGCCTGTTCCCATTTCCCCTTCTACGTTCCGGTTTGTGTTTTCATTATCTCCTGAAGGGATTACTGCAATCACCTTCCTTTCTGGTCTCTTGATTCAAGTACCTCTCTCTTCTGGTCCAACCATCACATTTCCGCAACAGATAATACTATTGTCCTAAAGCCTGGCACAGGTCCGTTCGTTCTCCAGAAAAAGCTCTAGCAATTTTCAGTGCCTATTAGACTAAAGTCCAAACTCATTCCTGTAGTGGTTAATTATTTATCTTTTGTCTTCCCTTGCAAGTTTCCTGCAGCCAGGGACTAATCATTTCCACGTGTTTCTCTTCTCTGGCCTCCCACAGTGTTCCACTTATGGTAACATTCTTGTATTAAATAAGCAGCAGAATGCTACCCAGAGGAAAATATGAAGCATATTTATTGATTGATTTCTTTAAAATAATTTTTGTATTTACTGAATTTTTAAAATTTCTTTTATTTTTTATAAAAAGAAAACAAACTTTTTTCATTTTACATACCAATTCCAGTTCCCACTCCCTCCCCTCCTCCCATCTCCTCCACCTACCCCTCACCCCACCCCCATCCACTCCTCAGAGAGGATAAGGCACATTGCTTTGGGGAAGGTTCAAGGCCCTCCCTACTATATCTAGGCTCAGCAAGGTATCCATCCAAAGAGAATAGGTTCCCAAAAGGCCAGTACAAGCAGTAGGGGTAAACCCTGGTGCCACTGCCAGTGGTCCTGCAGTCTGCCCCAGCCAGAAAACTGTCACCCACATTCAGATGGACTAGTTTAGACCTATGCTTGGACCTATGCTGGTTCTTTACCTGTCCGGCTGGAGTTGGTGAACTCCCATTAGCTCAGGTAAACTGTTTCAGTGGGTGTCCCCATCATGGTCTTGACCTTTTGCTCATATTCCCACCTGTCCCACTCTTCAACTGGACTTTGGGAGCTCAGCCCAGTGCTCTGCTGCGGGTCTCTGCCTCTGTTTCCATCATTTTCTGTATGAAGGTTCTATGGCGATATTTAAGATATTCATCAGTCTGAGTACAAGGCAAGACCAGTTTGGGTACCATCTCCTCTATTGCTTAGGGTCTTATCTGGGGTATCCTTGTAGATTCCTGGGAATTTCTCTAGTGGCAGGGTTCTTGCTGGCCCCATAATGGCTCCCTCAATCAAAATATCTCTTTCCTTGCTCTCATCTCTGTCCTTTCCCCATCTCGACTATCCCGTTCCCTCAAGTTCTCCTCTACCCTCCCCTTCTCCCCTTCTCTTCCCTTTCTGCCCTCCCTTCTCCCCCACCTCCATGCTCCCAATTTTGTCAGGAGATCTTGCCTATTTCCCATTTTCAGGTGGATCTATGTTTGTTTTTTCTTAGGGTTTACTTTGTTATTTAGCTTCTCTAGGATCATGAACTATAGGCTCAATATCCTTTGCTTTATAGCTAGTATCCTGATTTTTAGAAACTGTTTTTGATCTCACTATGTGACCTTCCCTGGCCTAAAACTTGTTATATAGAGCTGGTCTTGGAGTGATCTCTCTGCCTCAGCATTCCAAAGGGCTAGGATTATAGGCATGAATCACCACACTTGAAGTTTAAATGTCCGCTAAGTGTTTTAAATAGGACTGGACTGTGGTGGCCCACTCCTTTAATCCCAGTACTCAGGGGACAGAGGTGGGTGGATTGCTTTTGTCTACAGAGCGAGTTTCAGGACAGCCAAGGCTACACATAGAGAAACTCTGTCTTGAAAAAAAGTATTTTCATTAGGAAGTCATGAGTGACAATCTCAAAATTACTATAGTTTGGATTATGCTATGAGAGAAAAGAAGAAGAGAGATAATTGGGGGGATATTGACAAACATCCGTTTATTTAAGACTTTGAGATGATGGTATATCTGGTTCCTATGCATGTGTCTTAGGTTGTGCATACTGTTTTTAGACTGCAACCAGTATCTCCTGGTATTCTGGAGGGCGATCGGAGAGTACTGGAAGTTGTTCCTTCAAACACTGTGCTAGCTTGCATTTGCAGAGCCATTGGCTTCATAGCACTGGTCTTCTACAAGGAAGATTGATGCTGAGGGCTGTCCTGGCAGCCCTGTTGGAATTCACTAAGTGCCCCACATTTTCAGGCTTCATTCCTGAGGAGTGCACAGTGTCCATATCAATGAGCTGGCCGGTCTCTGTGTACTGGTCTTTTATGCAATGAAAGTGGCAGTAGGCCAGCACTATTTCCCCCAGTGACAACCTGGACGTTCAAGCCCCCAGTGTCTGTAGACACCACACACTTTTCAGGAGGCTTGGCTCTAAAGTGCGTTAGCCTTCAGTTTTCCTTGGCACTCTGTTAGGTCAGGAATGGCCTCCAGGATTATACCAAAGGGTAGAATGTCTTAAAGTCATAATACCCACTTTTTGTTATTCTCTTTCTACCTTTGCACTTCTCAATATTAAAAAAGCATTGTTGAGTGCATTTATTGTGCCTGATGGTATATGTTTTTACCTGAATAGTTTTGTTTTACATGAAGTAGAAGGAAATGTCGTTTCTGTTGCCTTTTTGCATATGAGGAAGAATAAGCATAAAACATGTAACTGACTTTTGGAGATCCTGGCAGAGTATTTGTGGAAGTTTAGATGTGATCCTGGGCCTGTCTATAGTAAAAGCCCTGATATCAAGTACATAGTGCTGTTTTCTCTCAGACAATCCAGTGAGATTGTGAACAAGTGAATTGCACTGAGGGAATATGGACTTTGGGGATGTTAAAATAGTTTGAATTTGGCAAATGATGAGAGCAGCTGTATCCCTCCTTGCCAATTCCAATGAGTGGTGTCACCTCTGCAAGTGAGCTCTAGGCTTTGGGACAGCAGTGGCTTTTGCAGTGGCCTACCGAACTTCCCCAAGCTGGACGTTAACTTACCACCTGTTGACTCCTCTGTCATTGTATTGTACCCAACATGTACTCATCATAATCTCAATGCCAAGAAAATATAGCTATCTAGCTTCCAGCAGATAATACACTTAGGATATGGGAGAAGTGCTGTGAAGCAGGGCCAGTCAGTCCATCATTCTTCAGTCTATTGTCCCTATGTCCTGTTAACCTTTATAATTCTGTATGTCTTCCCTTAATCATAATACCTATCTCTTTCCCTTAGCCCTCATCTCTAGTTCTGTATCCTTTGTCTCTCTTCCCCTCCCCATCTCTGCCTCTGCTGTTCTCTCCTATGCACACATGTTTCTCCTCAATAATAGTCGATGAGTTAATGGCCTGAGATAATTTCAGGTGGAACCTGATGACCCCTTGCACAGCTGGGGCTCTGGCAAGAGAACAGTTACTTGGTTGGTATAAGCTCATGCATTCAGTGATAGAATAGTTCCGATGTAGATTAGATAAAGAACCAAATAGCACAGAGTCAAAGGCCCCTTTTGTTAGTCCCTGTGCCCAAACTGTGTCTGTTGTTTGTTTCTAGCCCTCATATGTAAATGATACTCAGCTGTCACCAATCCTCCCCAGCAACCTTTCCACTCTGTGACTGATAGGAGAATAAAGTGGAAAGTGTACCAA
Source organism: Ondatra zibethicus (assembly GCA_004026605.1). NCBI lineage: Eukaryota > Metazoa > Chordata > Mammalia > Rodentia > Cricetidae > Ondatra > Ondatra zibethicus. Next base: position 15,319 of record PVIU01020392.1, read on the forward strand.
TTCCTCTTGCTCTTTTGGGGACCTAAAATGCTGAATGAGACGGGCTGCTAGAAAGTTGGGGGACACGTGCTTATCCAGTTCCGTAAAGCCAATTTTTAACCAAATCCCCAATTTATCCATTTTTAACCAAATCTCCACTTTGGCAGCCATGTCCATGCCAGTGTCTTCTACCCTGAAATCTTTCCTTGCTGAAAGCTCTTTCCAGTAAGTCTCTCAAAAACCGTTCCTATTGAGATTCAGTTCAGTTTAAAGCCTTTCAGCAAAACCTCCACTGACTTAGGATAGAGAGTGACATCTATTCATTCTGATGCCTGTTCATCATCATCACTACCCATTTTCCTCCTCAGAGACACAACGGTCATTAGCCACTCCCCTAACACCAGCTATGACACAGCCTTAGAGGCCCGCATCCAGAAGGAAGAGGAAGAAATCCTGATGGCCAACAAGCGTTGCATGGACATGGAAGGAAGGTAAAATCTGGATGTGGACCCAGTTGGGTTGAGAAGTTGATGTTGAGATCAATAGAGAAGGACAAGAAAGTTTGTTCATAAGTGATGAACTAGATTGTGTTGTCTCCTCCCCCTTTCACTCCTGCTAATCAATTACCTAAGGTTTGATGTGATGACCATTGTAATGAACATTCAACTATGCAATTCCAAGTAGGGTCGCTTTCCCCTGGATTTTGTAATTGTTTTCATTTGCGTTCTGCTAGATCTGATTTTTGACATTCCTACTCTGAGGTGTTCTTCATAACACTACAGCTCAATTCTATAATAGAGCTGATTTCTCAACAAAACATCTGTTCACACTGAGAGAAATACAGCATCCAGTGACTTTTTTAGACTCAGTGTCATTTACATTTTACCTGAAGGTCATGTTTTATTAGTAGAATGCTCCATTTTCTCACTGAATGTACTGTTACTATGGAAGAGCTCCTTCAGCAAAGAATGACATCTTAGATCTATAGTCTTTCTGTTTGCTAATATTTGACTTTGATTTTCTGATGTGTCAGGAGAAGTTCTTATATGATCTCTTGCATCTCCTTAGCCATCCAGAAAATGTGTTATTTTTTTCTTTAAAGCTCTAACGTACTGACCCTTCCCTCCAACTCAGACAACACTTAATAGATGGGAATGCAAATTCACTTAGGCAGTGAGATCAAAACACAGTGGTAGCAACCACGTTTCTGTATGTGCTTTCTCTTCGCCTTTTAGGATTAAGACGCTCCATGCCCAGATTATTGAAAAGGATGCTATGATCAAAGTGCTGCAGCAGCGCTCCAGAAAAGAGCCAAGTAAGACAGAGCAGCTGGCATCCATGAGGCCAGCGAAGTCTCTGATGTCCATCTCCAATGCTGGATCAGGCCTGCTTGCTCACTCATCTACCCTGACTGGTACTCCCATCATGGAGGAGAAGCGAGATGATAAAAACTGGAAGGGGAGCCTAGGTAATGAAAATGAAAGCAAACAAGGGAAGTGCACAGTGATGTACTTAGACAGTGTCCTGCCTGTACTACACACAGCAAGGAGAAGAGACAATGGTCCAGGTTCTAGAGAGGAGAATTCAGGGTTACTTTTTCCCCTGATGGAATGAGCTGCATGCCCAGGAACTCTGAAGTCTCATGGTGAGAATATTAACTGAGGCCAAAGCCTGAAAAAATGAGAATTCTGAGTTCCTTGGGGATGGGAAGGAAGACAACAATTTTATGTAAAAAAAAAAAATCTCAGATTTGGCTTTTGCCACATGGGAATTTTGTTCAAAACCCAAATGGCCTTCATCTCAGGCAAAATTCAAAATTACAGCATTGCTGTGTTCCTTCCTTTCCTACAGAAAGAGGACCCAAAGTTCTCTTTAAGCTAATGGGGTCAGGTGGCAGCTTTTGTTACCAGACTGTTCCAACATGAGAACAGAATGTGCTTTTTTGTTCAATTCCTGTCTATTTCAGCCCCTCTAATTAAAGCCTCAGACTCCCATAGATACTGAGACATGTGTTTGACCCTGAGGAAGCAAACATATATTTCAAATCTTTTGTTGTTTTTATTGCCTTTCTTGGTTCTCTGACTCTTGCAGTATCCTTTAGTTTGAGTAAGCATTCTGGGAGCCATTGTCATGGTTGGCGCTGTAGTTTACACACCGAAAAGCACCCTCGTGGGTATCCATACAGATTCCCCATACTCCTGGGTTATTTTCAGCTCTCTGGTAATAAGAGGTATTAATATTACTGGAACAGAAAAGAACTCTGATGAGTTGTTCTGCCACAATCACCAATGGAGAGAAAATTGATCAGGTACCAAGGACACACACAGGTTTAATATGTTGTGTTGAGACTTTGGTAACAAAGATGAGAAGGGGTCCTCTAAGTCCAAAACCAACTTTTAGCTATGGTGGGAAATGTAGGATCCCAGAGGTTCACTAAAAGTAAAAACAAATAGTTTTCAAAGAAAAGTGTCATATATTTTCTTTTCCTGAACTCCGACAAGGGTGAATAGTTAATCGGTGTCTAGATAGGAATCACCTACTTTTCTCTTGTCCCTTGCTTCATCTGTAGGCATTCTTCTGGGTGGAGACTATCGTGCAGAGTCTGTCCCATCCACTCCTTCACCTGTGCCTCCGTCGACTCCCCTGCTCTCAGCTCACTCGAAGACAGGCAGTCGAGACTGCAGCACCCAAACAGAACGTGGATCGGAACCAACCAAAACCGCCGCTGTTACTCCCATCTCTGTTCCGGTTGCTGTTCCAGTTGCTGCTGCTGCCGCCCCTGCTGCTGCCATCACTGCAAGTGCTGCCACCAACACTGCCACAGCTGCCACCAACACCACTATCATGGTAGCTGCTGCTCCAGTTGCTGTTGCTGCTGCTGCTCCAGCTGCTGCTGCTGCCACTGCCCCATCTCCAGCAAATGCTGCTGCTCTTGCTGCTGCTGTCTCTCCAGCTGCTGCTGTCTCTCCAGCTGCTGCTGTCTCTTCAGCTGCTCCTGTCTCTCCAGCTGCTGCTGTTCAGATTCCAGCTGCTTCATCTCTTACTTCTGCTACTGTTTCTCCCACTCCTTCTGCTGCTACTGTCGCTACTGCAGCTACTGCAGCAGCAGGTGCTGCTGCTGCTGCTGCTGCTGCTGCTGCTACTGCTGTTCAGGTTGCTCCAGCTGCTTCGGCTCCGGTTCCAGCTCCCGCTCCGATTCCGGCTCCAGCAACGGCTCAGGCTTCTGCTCCGACTCCGTCTCAGGCATCAACTCCAGCTCCGACTGCAGCTCCTACTCCAGCTCCGACTCCAACTCCAGCTTTGGTTCAGGCTGAAGGTCCTGCAAGTCCAGGTACCAGCTGTGGACCACGCAGGTTGTCCACACCAAATCTGATGTGCAACCCAGACAAGCCAGGTAATTCCAATTTATCTTCTGGTTTTCTCAGATGTAGATCTATTAGTTGGTGCCTGCCATTTTATCAGAGTTGAATGTTTCATGATCGAATGGGAATTGGTCAGAGAAGAGACAAGAAGAACTTATGGAAATTCTTTCTATCATTCACTAAAATAAAAATGGTCATGAGTGGCCATCTTACCAGTAAAGTAAATGATGCCTATGTACCTAGTGGCAAGTCACACTTAGAAATTAGTTTTGTGATGGTTCTTCATGTTGTTTGGTGAAAGTTCTTTTTTTTTTCTTTGTCTCTAATTCTTTTCTACCCTCGCATTTCCATTTAGATGGTCCTGTTTTCCACTCCAGCACTCTGGAAAGAAAAGCACCCATTCAGATCCTGAGTCAAGAACCTGATGCAGAGATGGTGGAATATCTTATCTAAATGGCATACTCAAGAGCTGAAGTTATCAGCAAGAGTTCTTTTAATCATTTTTCCCTTTTGTTTGTTTAATCTGGGGTGATGATGGGGTTGGGAGGTGGGGATGATTTTTTAAAGGGACTTTTTATTGGACTCTTGTAGTACTTAATACCATGAAAATTCCAGTCTATTTTGGAATACATAGGGAGTACCTCAAGATGATAGGTTGAGCAGAATGTGCTCTAGAACTAATTGCTGGCATTGATCTAAATCATGGACTATTAACTGGTAGCGATGTCCATTGATTTCAGATGCTTCAATTTGTTTTGACATTTCCCAATTTGAGGTCATTTTTCATTGAAGAATACAGCATGTGTGGAAGGCAGTTTGTAACACGTAGTTCAGAAGTGGAAATCTGGAGAGAATTTGAAGATTTTCTGTTTTGTCTAGTGACTACCTAGACAACAGCCACAGAAAGGTCTTTCTTTAAGCTGAGAAAAGAAAGCATTTTAGGAGCTTTGGAAGCTGGAGAAAAGGAAGAGAGTATTGGGGTTAAGAAGGGAACTGGAACCAATTTTGTCTCCCAGTTGCCAGGTACCCTGCCCCTTCATATTGATGGTATTTATCTTCATTTCAATGGTGCTTTGGAAGTGGATTCTTTTGGTTCCCTCCTGGAGGTTCATACATTCATATATATACTCTGGAATAATTTATGCATTTGGATAATTAATATATTGCTTTCAGATGGTAGGAGAGTAAGTGAACAGTGATGCATGACTTCCTCTCTCATGGGGGGGGGTAGATGGTAGAAGCTTCATTGGAGGGCTTCATGAGATGCTGCATGCAGACTTTTGTGGTCAAGATATAGTCATGAACACGGCTCAGTCACCTTAAATTTGACCAGTCCACTGACTTAGCCTTTATTTCTTCCACAAGGCAGATTCACTGACTGGTTCCCCAGTCTGTGTTTGCCGATAAATTTGCAAAATGAGGAAACATCTTTTTTGACAGGTTGAATGTGTTGAATTTCTGGCTAATACTTTGAAATATTTCAGTTTTGTTTTCCCAAATTAGCATGTGTCTTCAAAGGCATATGCAACTGCCACCTCCATGGAAATAATGTAAGAAGTCCAAAGTGCCGGGCTGCAGTCAGGAGAGAGGTTGATTGCAGCAATCTCAACTACCTCTTCTCACTGCCAGTGATGCCATCTTGGAAACCCCTTGGGAAGCAGCTGGGAATGTATACATGGGCGGGACCAAACAGGGAGCCTTGCCATAGGGCTGCCTCTAAGGACACAGAAGGTGTCTGTTGTTACAGGTCCTTGTCCTTAGTCTCTGCCCTTCATAAGGTGATAGAACTTCCGATAGTATCATTAAGGTCTGTTTTCAGGGGTATAGGGAGGGGAGGGGGAGGGGACTATTAGGTATAAGGGGTAGAGGTTTAGTGATATGTTAAGTTAGAAATCAGATTGATAGAAGGGTAGCCTATATATTATGCCATGGACTTTAGTGATGGGAAGGAACTTTATCTAGCAATGTAGCTCTACATTCTAATTTTAGTGATGAGGAATCTGAGACTTGGAAAAGTTCAGTGACTTTTTCAAGATCACACAGCGTCTATCTGTTCTGCCAATTACTTACCTATTTTGGGAAATGATTATCTATAAAAAAAAAAGAGCCTGTTTTGAAGAAAAGGCATCTTCCTAGTTTAGGGTATGCCTACTTTATGAAAATCTTCTTGGTTTGACTAGATTGTTTGGGGTGATTTCTTGTGTTGTCTCTGACTAGATTGTTTGGGGTGATTTCTCGTGTTGTCTCTGCTGGAGTGCCTTGTATGGAACTGTTCTTTTCCTCATCCCATTTCATCATTGAGTTACATGAAATGCACCCGTAAGACATCAACTCGACTGTTTTTCACTATAAAACCAGGTGTTTGGGGTCATTTTATGTATTGCTCTGTGAGTATAAGAGTGCTCTATTTACCTGTATTCTTGTGTAGTTCCTAATTACTTTCCAAAGGATTTATTTGTGTGTGTGTGTGTGTGTGTGTGTGTGTGTGTGTGTGTGAGTGAGTGAAGGAAATGCAACAACTATTAACTAGTTTTTCACATTATTAGTAATGAAACAGTCATCCAGTCCATCAGTCCTCAGTTAAAGAGTGAACGCCAAATAGAAACGTGAAAGTGCAGTCCTGTGAAAAATGTTCATTCACACCATTTTTCTGTTGCAAGGAAAAAAAACTTCAGACAGTAGAGAAGAATCAGGCAGCAAGCACAAGGAGAGCGACTTTCTGCCCAAGCTAATGAATGAAAATAAAAAAGCCTTTCATGTCCTCTCCCGATGACAACACATTGCTAGAATTTGGGCTGACTCTGGGAGCCATGATTCTAGTCACATTCTGTGAAGTGACAGATGTGGTACCTTCTTCACTGTGTGGCAACCATCTCTTTAGAATCATATGTTTGGGGAAAGAAGGAAGTCCTTGCAGAAGTACTATTTGGAACTTTCCAGAACCTTTCTGGCCTACCACACTAGAGGCAGTCCTGCTCAGTATTCAGGCCCAGGCAATTTGCTAGAAGGACAGTGTACGTCTGAGAAACGGAAGAAGACTGTGTTGGGATAGTCTGTTTATGGACCATACAGGCTCCACGTCTTGAGAAAATTTCTACTAGGTGTCAGTTTAAAAAATTCAGTTATATGGGAAAATCTCAAATTAGCCACCACTTCCCAGTTGTGTGGATGCAGCATTTGGATCCTCTTCTTGGACTTGCTCCTATCTACAGTAAAATGTATGCATTTTCCTGGCACCCTAGAAGAAAAGGGGGGCATTTGTTGTCTTAACTTTTACTGTCTGGTGGTCTATGAGGATCTTATTCTTCATATGTTACCCACAATGTCCCATGTCTAGCAGAATTTCATTTGATTGAACTATACTTGATACAAAACTGTTAACATTGTTGAGGAAGTAAACTCAGCTTAAACTTCCTTTGAAAGTCATGTATTGTGACTGTTGTCTTAATGAAGGTTTTAATTTCAGTATTGCTTTTGAGCTGCAGGGTGACGGGGCGGTAGAAACTTGAAACATCTGCCGTGATCTGTGACAGAAAATATTGCAAGATACCTGTCCTGTTCGCTTCTTCCTTTTGCACTGTTGAGTGGGTCTGACAAACTGATTCCCAAACTACTTTTTATGAAGAATCTAAATAATGTGGCAGCTTAAAGTATAGATGTATGTCCTAACTTTAATGCTCATGTCTGTTAGCCATACAATCTATTATCTTAAATGCTCATTCATACATGGAATATGTTACTTAAAAATGTGTTCCTTCTTCCAAGGAAATACTTTCAAAGGGAGGTATTGGCTGTGGGTTCATTGTTACCAATTTCTGCCTGCCACAATCTTTAGAAATTCTTCTTCCAAGTGCCACTATTGACCCTAGGACAAAGGTTGGAAACATGTACATTTTCTGGTGGCAAGGGTGGGTTACAAGAAGCGTTCAAACCTCCTTCTGACCTACTTTGTTATCAATGGCATGTGTTTAATAAAATGGCTAGATGGGGTTGGCAGATGGTCCGAGAAGAATTACTTTTGGTTTAATATATGTGGTCTCATAGTTCTCATAGTGGTTGTGATTCTATTCTGTAATCATGAGAGGTAGATCAAATAAAGTTAAGCAGGTTAAATCCACTTTGTGCCTATCTTTTCACTGACAATAAAGTTCGCTGTTTGAAAATGAAGCACCGTGTGGAAAATGCTTTGGTGTTTACTGGATATAGGCTTTCTGTGCTTAGTAATTACTTTCAATTCAGTACACAGTGAAATTGTCTTGCACCAGCAACAGAATTTGCATTTGCTCAAAGTATGTGAAGTGATTAAAAAGTCTCCAGATAACATAACAGGCAGCGTGTGCTAGTCAATCTTTTTATTTACGAATAGAATATATAGTAAAAAGTTTTGCACCTTTTTTGTTTCCTGGTTCTGGGGGATAAAATGTTGGCCAGCCAAAGCCGATAATTAATTGGAGGTTAGCATTTTGGAAGCACCATACTCACACACTTTGGGATTCCTTTTATAACAGTAGTAGTTGTGCCAATTCAACCATTTTGGTTGAGAAAGCTTGTTATAAAAGGCAAATAACACCCATGCACATACTGTCAACACTAAGAGGAGTCAGTGGGTTTAAGCAAGAGCATATTAAATAGGGAGGGAAAAGTGGTGGGGCAGTATGGGATGAGTCGGAAAGGAGGGAGTGAAGGGGGATTTGATGAAACACATAGTCATATATGCGTTTAAAGAGTTAAAAATAAATAAGGGCAAAGCCACATCAGTTGGGTCATCACTAAAAATGATAGGGCGTCCCTTATACAGCCTTCTGTGCTTCATGTTTACTAGTGAGTTTGGAACCTAACCGCAGAAGAAAGGATCCACAAGTATTTTGAAGTGACCTGTTTTTGATTGATATTGCAAATGAGGTTTGATCAGGGACACGGAATTTATGCAACTATAAATATGACTTGGGACTTGATTCCCTCCGTATTTATGATGAGTTATTTGACAACTATGGATGAAAACCAGCCCCTCTTTTTCAGCACACAAAAAAAGATGGTAATAAAAGCATCTTACAAAGCTTTGGCAACCAGAGCTTTCAGAAATAGCTCCTTCCTGGTTTTTAAATGGTTGTCTATTCAAGAGCCCATTTAAAACATATGACATCACATATGTAGGAGCATTTCAAGGTAGTATGATTACTCAATTTGATGTCTACCTGTTTCTCATACCCTTTGGTGGAGCATTACCTCCTGAGAACAGAAATCCCTTTTCCCACCTCTCCTGCTGCCATCTTCCCCTACAAGAAGTTTGGTTTATTTGTTCATACGTTTGTTCGCTTGCTTTGGAAAAAATTAATGCAAATTCTTTGATCTTAGAATATTTACATATGGATTGGTAATCACCTGACATTTGAGGGGAGCGTCCTCAATGATAGGACCTACTCAGTGCCTCCTCCAGAAAATGTTCCTTTCAACTTCAGCATTGCATACCACATTACAAGTATGCACTCTTAGATGCACCCAATGACCAAAAGCATCGTTTTTGCTACCCATGTATTGCCATTTACCAGTTACCTCTGAATTAAGTACATGAAAATTCCCGAGTACATACTTACTTGATGTTGGCATTTGGGGGAAAAAAAAAAAACTAGAATAGACAATTTTAAGTCCGTGATTCTAGGAAATTAAGGAAATGACACACACACACACACACACACACACACACACGAGCACACAGTTAAAATTCATTGTGACAAAATTCCTAGTGCAAAGGAAGGGATGGTTATTGGGATGACTTGAGGGAAACTATTTAGGCATTAGCCAGACAGCAGGGAGGACTAGAAAACATTCCAGGGGAGAGGATCAGTGTGAGCAAAAAAGATGTCAAGTGACTGTTTCCAAAAACAAAGGTCCTAGAAAATTGCTTTGACTGTTGAACACCTGTGTGAAAAAACTTCAAATTCCAGTTAGGTGGTAGACAGTGCTAGTGTGGAAGTCAACAGAGCACTGTGCTTGAGTACAGTCTCTGCCAATAAATGGATATTTACCTGTGGATATGGATTTGGGGGGTAGGATAAGAAGAGCCTATCGGTAAAATGGGAATAAAGAATTAGTTGCTGTGTACCTTATGAGAAAATGGTATGAGAGCCACTCAAAGGGAGAATATTAAAGATGACAGTCAAAGCAATAGACAAAAATGTGGGGAGTAGAGAGAGTCATGAGTGAGATCCTGTGTCAGTGTGCATTTTTGGCATGGGTATGGCCATATCAAGGGCCCTAGCCTCAGACCCAGAGGGAAATGCAGAATCTTTCCCTTCTGGTCCATGTGCTGATGTTGACAGTGTATGCAGAAAATGTCCGCCATAGACACCAGATGTTATTGCCCAAAGACTGCTCCCCTATGTAGGGGACTTACTTACTGAGATTAGGTAAGTCTATCCCCTTCATCAAACTGTATAGCATAAACTCTGCCTTCTTTTTATTCTGTATGTAATAACCCCTCCTCCATGTTTAGCTAGATGCAATAATTCTTCTCTGTTTGACTCTACTTAATTAACAGGCTGAGCTTTTACGGTGCTCTGCTTTCTCAAGCAGAGAGCCCAGCTGCTGACAGATTTCTGTCTGGTATGTCTGTGTTTGTCTTTTTCTCATTCCCTTTCCACCCCACTTGGGTGTGTTCCTGAAGCTGTACTGGATATGGCAGTAAATATATAAAGAAGTGATTTCTTTGACTTTTTATTTAAGAAAATCCAGTGCAAAAATAGAATAGTCAGGGCACTAGTGGCGGGGGGGAATGCATTACTGGGCACCAATAATTACCAACACAAGGCCAGTCTTACTTCACAAATGGCCCTTATTCACCTACTTTGCATTTATTACCTTTGAAGCACATCCCACATGCCATAGTACTTTCCCATAAATAATACTCATAAAGAAGAAATTTCAGCAATAAAAATGAAATTAATTAATAAAAAAACGCCTTTTACATGAAACAAAAATTTATAAACCACTGAATAAAAATCACAATATTCTTGCTTGAGTGTGTACAAAGCTCTTTCATTTAATTTCAACTTCTGCCTTAACCTAAAACCTATGTTCTCAAAAACGTAGAGGTTGCTGGAGAGATACCTTGGTGTTTGAGAGTACTTGTTATTCTTGTGAAGGGTCTGGGTTTGTTCCTTAGCATCTACATAGTGGCACACAACTATCTGTAACTCCAGTTCTGGATCCAGTGACTTCTGAACTGTGAGGGCACCAGTCCCACACATAATGCTCACACATATGTGCAGGCAAAACATTCATACATATAAAACAAGTAAGTATATCTTTACATGTTTTAAGACATGGGTGTTCATTTCCTGGTGACCCACATTTCAAAATGCAGCATCTTTTATTCAAAGGCTCCCCCAATATAGATACTAAGCTATCTTCCACTCATAATGTTCCTGCCATCCAGTTGAGCATTCCTTGTTTATAGCTGCTGATTTGGTTAGTATCGCAAGTGTACTGGTGATCTTGGTCCCTGGGTGACAATTACATCTTCACTCCTAAATGATTTAAGCAGCATCCTGTCATCTCCCTAGCATCTTCATCTCCACTAACTTCCATATCAACTCTACTTTAGCATAATCTGCTGATGGCCAACCTAGAGCTGCCTATCACCACTGCTCCACACTGGACACCATGTCTGCCAGCGCCCACCTTCTAGGCCATCACACATTTTCTAGTTCAGAATACCCCTATGTGTCCTTTGACCATGAAGAGCCCTCAAGGCCCCAGTTTCCTCCATTTATTTCCAGGTTCTCAGACATTACCTACCTGATCTGTACTTCAGGTTCAATTGCCTGAACTGTCAATATATTTATTCCTACCCCCAAAATCTCAATATTCACCCTTGTCACCTGCATCCAGTCTGTTACTGATACAATCAAAAGAAAGCTAAAAATAAATCAATTTAGTTGCAATTCTTCTAAGAATCTTCTAGTTTGGACTACTGAAATAACCTATTTACTGATCTGCCATACCCACACTTGTTCACTTTTCTAGTTACTGTTCAGCAGCAAAGTTTATATAATACCATTCCATGCTTAAAACTCCTACAGCAGCTTATTGTTATAATATAAATAAATATAAATAGGGCCTTCCAAAGCAAAAGCATTTACCCAAAGTTTGAAAAGTGGATGTATTAGAACAAGTATAAAGAAATTTTGGATTCTTATTCCAACAGAATTATTATCACATACTGTATATTATTTTTTTGTGTTCAAGATTCATGAATTATATGATATTTTATATTATTATTTTATTTTTATGATATTAATTTTCAGTGTTGTTTGTTTTGAGACAGGGTCTTGCCTTACAACCAGATTTTCTTTGTAGCCAAACTGACTTAGAGTCTGTAATTCTTTGGCTTGAATTTTAACTGATACATAAACACATAAAATTTATACAAGTATGAAGACAGACACTTAAAAGAAATCCCACACTAGCTCAGAATTGAGTATAATAGAGGATTATTTATTTAGGGGTACACTCACAGATTACAGTCCTCTGATCAAACAGGGAACAGCAACCAAATCCAGAAGCCGGAAGAGAGGTCAGACACACGCTTCACAGCAGCTGAAGTGGGAAGGTAACTTAATGGCTACTGGCTGTAGGAATCTCTGCATCACTTCCCCATTTTGTTTAAGTAAGGAAGTTCTAAACTTAATACAAAATTATATACAATAAGAACAAATATCAGGTATAAAAATTAGAATTACAACCAGCACAAACAATATCAAGCAAGAAACATGTGATAAATGTTTCAATAATTATTCTAACCTAAAGAGTTTAAGTCTTGTACTATAAATAACTTGCCCAAATCATGAGAGGAAAATAACTACAACTATCTAGGCTTTAACCCCATCGAAGACCTGAGAAGGGAAATAATATTACTTGAGTAAGTAGGAAGTGCAATCAGACAACTTCCAAAATGTACAACAAATGACAGAGTCAACTGGATACCTGGGCAATAACCCAAAGCCTCATTTGCAATGTTGGAGCAACCAACTTTGGCTAAGGCCTAGAGTAACTGACAGATCATTTTGAGAGGCAGGAAATTTTTCAAAACCATCTTACCCTGTCTTGGCATGATTTGACAGTCTTTTTTCTTATATCATGTGTATCCTGTCTGGACATCATGCATTTTGTCAGTGGTAGATGCATGGGCAGTTCCTTGCCCAGAGGCCAGTTTTGCCAAGAAGAAAACAAGCTCCAAGTGGGGGTGTCTTTGGTGCTCAGCATTCTCTTGGGAATAGATCAGTACCACCAAGAGCAATCGTGTCTCACTTTAACAGAACCCTAAGTTATAGAAATGCCATATTCTACAGCTCTTTGAAGTGGTTGAAGATTACCTACCTATGTAGAATACAATCTCTATGTATTTAAAGAACCTGATTAGTCTAACTATAAGTATGACAAACATGGATGACTATTGACCTATAAATCTTAATACCTATATAACTTAAAGTTTAAGACTTCATATTAGAATATTAAACAATCTTTAAACAACTGTGCAACAAATGAGTTTGAATCAATATACAAGAATCTATATGAATGCAAATAATAGCTCATAAGTATTCGCTCCATTACTCACTATTATTATTAGTGTACTCACTATTATTATTAGTGTGAGTAAGCTTACACTAATCTATTATCCCATCCAATTTCTCCCTTTTTTTTCCAAAAGATCCCTGAGCTTACAAAATTTCCCCCTCAACACCCAACACTATAACAATTATAATCAACACCTAAATGATGTCTCTAACCCTGAAGACAAACTTTGTTGGGAGAGGGGACGTCATCTTCTAGAATTACTTCCAGCTGTTATGGGTGCGATGTTCTTTCTATGGGATCCTGTGAAAGTAAAATGTTGGTTAAGTCCCAAGATTACTGTCTGGTATAATTGCAAATAGACTCTGAATATTTGGTAGGATTTTCTGAGAGTCCTATTTGGAGTTCTGACCAGAACGTTGTAAAAAAAAAAAAAAAAGTGCACCATTTCAGCTAACCAAGTTGGAACTATCTTGAGCAGCTGGTACCCAAAACAGGTTTTATAGTAGCGCTATCAGCATAATGACGCCACATGAACCTTCTGGATATATGTGCAGCCCCATCTTCTTCCTGGAAACGTCAAAGATTACTGTAGAAAAATTCATTGTTAATTGTGGAAAACTTAAACATTATTTATACAGGCATATATATTCAATGACAGGTACAATAGAGACAAAATAGGTATGAAGAAAAGTAAAATTATTTCTAAATTCTTTTCTATTTCTGTCCCATACCATGGCTCCTGACATAAGACAGAAATTCTGAATTTTTATTTTAACAACATGCTTGGGTTTAGACAAGGACAGAGCCACTGTCCAAGTCCAAAGCCAGCTTTGATTTTTAAATGAGTAATGATTATTATTTTATTTAGCATTCAGATATTCTTACCCTCAGATTACATGTCCTCACAAATGATAATTCTCTTTGCTTGGTGATCCTATCTAGATAATTATCCTTTCCTCTTTAGGCATCTAGATGTTCAGGGTCTCTTGACTTTCTGAAAATGAGTATTTTCCTGCAAAGACAAGAACAGAACACTGCCCCAACCCTTATGAGGTTTCCTTACCACCTGATTGGTTGTCACCTCTGTGGATGAGCTGTGATTTCTCTTTCTCAAGAGATTTCTCTTTTTCATACCAAATCTTTATTAATTTTGATGGTATCCATGACGTTTCTTCTCCTGTTGAAACAAGAGCAAAAACTCTTCCCCAACGTAGCACATCTCCCGGCTTCCATTGTGATGTCAACATATCCTTGAAATACAGTGGCTGATTTAATTCAGAAGACTTTTCTATCATCCAATATCTCTCTACTATTGTTGTTCCTTTAGAAATTCAAGCTCAATAAGGCATTATGTAATCTACTTCTGAGAGTATTTTCCATCCTTTTGTGTTTGTTTAACATATCATTTGTAGTTCAATTTGATCTTTCTATAACTGCCTGACCTGTAGGATTGTGTGGTATACCTGTAATATGCTTAATATTATAATAAGAAAAAAATCATTTCATTTTCCTGGAGACATATGCAGGACCATTATCTGTCTGTCTTTATTTGTGCAGGTATACCCATGATGGACAAAACTTCTAATAAATGTGTGATTTATCAGCCTTTTCTGAGCTCAAAGCAGTTGCCCATTGAAAATCTGAATAAATGTCAATGGTGTGGTATACATATTTTAATTTTCCAAATTTTACAAAGTGGAACACATCCATCTGCCAGATTTCATTCCTTTGAATACCCTTTCAGTTAGTCCCTGTAGGTAGCAGTGTTTGGTTATAGAAAGTGAAAGTATGACATATCTTTATAATCTCCTTAGCTAGTTGCTATATAATAGAAAACTCTTCCTTTAAACCTTTGCTATTTTTTTAATTTTATTTTTCCATTCAAAATTTCCACTTCCTCCCCTCCTCCCATTCCTCTCCCGCTTCCTCACTCACCCTCCTCCCTCCACCTCCAGTCTTAAGAGAGAGCAGGGTAACCTGCCCTGTGGGAAGTCCAAGCCCCCCCACCCCCTGCCTCAATCCATGCCTATGAAAGTGTGCATCCAAACAGACTAGGATCCCAAAAAGCCAGTACATGCAGTAGAAACAAGTCCAAGTGCCATTATCAATGGCTTCACAATCAGCCCCCATTGTCAGCCACATTCAGAGAGTCTAGTTTGATCACATACTTGTTCAGTCCTAGTCTAGCTGGATTTGGTGAGCTCCCCTTAGATCAGGCACACTGTCTCAGTGGATGGTCCAGCCCCTCGTGGTCTTGACTTCCTTGATCATCTTTTCGTTCCTTCTGTTCTTCAACTGGACCTTGGGAGCTCAGTCCAGTGCTCCAGTGTGGGTCTCTGTCTCTATCTCCATTCATCACCGGACGAAGGTTCTATGGTGATATTCGAGATATTCATCAGTGTGACTATGGAACAAGGCCAGTTCAGGCACCCTCTCCTCTGCTACCCAAGGAACTATCTGGGGACATCCCCGTGGACACCTGGGATTCCCTCTAGAGCCAAGTCTCTTGCCAACCCTAAAATGGCTCCCTTAATTAAGATATCTTCTTCCCTTCCTCCATTTCAACCCTTCCCCTCCCCAAAGCTCTCCCCAATCCTTCCCTTCTCCCTTCTCTCTCCCCCTCTCCCCTTCCACTACCCTACCCCAATGCTCCCAACTTTTGCCCGGTGATCTTGTGTGCTTTCAATTTCCAGGAGGATCTATATATGTTTTTCTTTTGGTTCACCTTATTATTTGGCTTCTCTAGGCTCGTGAATTATATACTCAGTGTCCTTTGTTTATGGCTAGAGTCCACTAATGAGTGAGTACATACCATATTCATCTTTTTGGGTCTGGGCTATCTTACTCAGGATAGTGTTTTCTATTTCCATCAATTTGCATGCAAAATTCAAGATGTCATTGTTTTTTACCACTGAGTAATACTATAATGTGTATATGTTCCACACTTTCTTTATCCATTCTTCCATTTAGGGGCATCTAGGTTGTTTCCAGGTTCTGGCTATTACAAATAATGCTGCTATGAACATAGGTGAACAAATGCTTTTGTAGTATGATTGTGCATCTCTTGGGTATATTACCAAGAGTGGCATTGCTGGATCTTTAGGTAGGTTGACTCCCAAACTTCCTGAGAAACCACCACACTGATTTCCAAAGTGGTTGCACAAGTTTGCATTCCCACCAGCAATGAATAAGTGTTCTTCTTACTCCACATCCTCTCCAGCATAGGTTATCAGTGGTGTTTTTGATTTTAGCCATTCTGCCAGGTGTAAGATGGTATCTCAATGTTGTTTTGATTTGCATTTCTCTGATTGCTAAGGAAGTTGAACATGACCTTAAGTATCTTTTGGCCATTTGAACTTCTTCTGTTGAGAATTCTCTGTTCAGTTCAGTACTCTATTTTTTAATTGGGTTATTCAGAATTTTAATGTCTAGTTTCTTGAGTTCTTTGTATATTTTGGAGATCAGACCATTGTCCAATGTGGGGTTAGTGAAGATCTTCTCCCATTCAGTAGGATGCCTTTTTGTCTTAATGACAGTGTCCTTTGCTTTACAGAAGCTTCTCAGTTTCAGGAGGTCCCATTTATTCATTGTTGCTCTTATTGTCTGTGCCACTGGCGTTATACATAGGAAGTGGTCTCCTGTGCCCATGTATTGCAGGCTACTTCCCACTTTCTCTTCTATCAGGTTAAGTGTGGTCGGATTAATATTGAGGTCTTTAATCCATTTGGACTTGAGTTTTGTGCATGGAGATAGATAAGGATCTATTTTCATTCTCCTACAGGTTGACATCCAGTTATGACAGCACCATTTGTTAAAGATGCTTTCACTCTTCCATTGTATACTTTTAGCTTCTTTGTCAAATATGAGGTGTTCATTGGTTTGTGGATTAATATACGGGTCTTCGATTCGATTCAATTGGTCAACATCTCTGTTTTTATGCCAATACCAAGCTGTTTTCATTACTGTAGCTCTGTAACAGAGTTTGAAGTCAGGAATGGTAAAGCCTCTGTAAGTACCTTTATTGTATAGGATTGTTTGGCTATCCTGGGTTTTTTTGTTTTTCCATATGAAGTTGGTTATTGTTCTCTCCAGGTATGTGAAGAATTTTGTTGGGATTTTGATGAGGATTGCATTGAATCTATAGATTGCCTTTGGTAGAATTGCCATTTTTACTATGTTGATCCTACCAATCCAAGAGCATGGGAGATCCTTCCATTTCCTGGAATTTCTTTTCAATTCCTCTTCAATTTCTTTTCTTCAAAGCCTTAAAGTTCTTGTCAAATAGGTCTTCCTTGGTTAGTGTTACCACAAGATACTTTATGCTATTTGTGGCTATCGTGATAGGTGAAGTTTCTCTGATTTCCTGATCTGCTTCTTTATCCTTTGTGTATAGGAGGGCTATGTTGCAATGAGGGGCTCAGGCTGCGTTCCTGGTGTAGGGCCCCTTGTTCTGTCCCATCCGGCTCTCGGTGAGTACTCAAAATAATTACACGGAAACTGTACTTATTTAAATACTGCCTGGCCCATTATCTCCAGTCCCTTATTGGCTAACTCTAACATATTATTTTAGCCCATCTCCATTAATGTGTATTGCCACTTGAGTTGTGGCTTACCGGCATGAGTCTAACCAGTGTCCATCTTGTGCTGGAGAAGCATGGCGTCTGCCACATTGCCTTCTCCCTCACAGCATTCTGTTCTGTCTACTCTGCCCACCTAAGGCCTGCCCTATCAAAAGGCCAAGCCAGTTTTCTTTATTCATTAATGGTAATCACAGCACACAGAGGGAACTCCCAAATCATCCCTGAGGACCCACCTACACCATTTCCCCTTTTTCTATTTAAACAAAAAAGAAGGCTTTAACTTTGACATAGTAACATTACATATAACAAAACTTATCAAGCAAGAATTACAGTTACCATATTTAGATCTATTTTATCTTTTATCATAACAATGGAAAACCATCACTATAACTATCCATTTTTTAACTCCATCAAAGACTCCAGAAGGATAAGATATTACCTAAGTAAACAAGAAATAAGCAACTTCCAAACTCTAGAAATGACAGAGACATCTCGCCACCTGGACAGTCACCCAAAGTTTTTTTGTACCGTTGGGGCATCCATCTTTAGCCTACAGGCCCATAGTATCCAGTAGACATTTTCATGATGTAGGAAAATTTAAAGACAGTTTAGTCACTTTCTTTTGTATCCTGTAGAATGTCTCGTAGACTCTTTTATGAAGCAGGAACCCTGAAGGATCATCTCAGTTTAGGCAAGTTTAGCAGTCCTCTCTCTGTGGGTTTCTTGTGTTTAGTTAAGCAGTCCAGGCAAGAGTAGTTTTTTGCCCAAATGGCAAACTAACTGCATAAGGAGTCTCTTTGATGCCCGTCTGTCTTTTGAAGTAGCTGGTGCTGTCAGGAGCAGATGTGTCTCATTGTCATGAAAAGTCCTAAATTATTAAAACATTAAATGTCATATTTTGTCGTCTTTGAAAGATATGAATGTCTATCTAACTGAAATATATCTCTATATATCTAGAAAATCTAACTAACATGACTATAAGCTTGATTATATCAATGATTATCTATTAACGACCTATATTTTTTAATTATACATTACATTTTTAAATGAACTACACAATCACGATACCTTAATCAAGATCAAAAATACATATATATATATAACAAAATTGACCTTAAATTTATATCAATAAGGAAAAATTTTTGAGTTGAACTTGTATCCTGCCACATCACTGAAGGTATTTATCATCTGTAGGTGTTCTTTGGTAGAGTTTTGGGGGTCACTTATGTACACTATCATATCATCTGCAAATAATGAAAGTTTGACTTC
>PVIU01020393.1:0-20829 GCA_004026605.1 Ondatra zibethicus
GCATTCCTTGGTGTTCAGCAGCACTAGTGACCCAATGAATTACACAAGAGGAGACAAGGTGGGGTCCTTTGATTAAGTGCTGTTAATTCTGCAGCAGCCTTAGTGGGAAGGTTTTAATATCCACAGTGGTCAATATCCTCAAGGTTTCTCAGTCTGGAGAGAAAGCTCCGTAAGTAAAGTACTTGCCACAAAAGACCTGAGTCTGATGCTCAGGAAACACATAGTTAGAGATGGCGGTCCTGAGTGTGTAGCTCTAACACAGGGGAAGCGGAGGTGGACAGATTCCAGGGGCTCCTTGCTCAGTCAGCTGAACTTATCTGGTGACTCTCTGGGCCGGTAAGAGACCCTGTCCCCAAAACAAAGGTGGACAGTGCCTTCAGCACAGACCTGAGCTTGACTTCCATGTGTGTGTGCACACACCTGTGCAACACGAATGTGCATACACACAAACAGGCATACATTTGCACACATACACACCAAAAGGAAAAGGATCTTTAACACATAAAATTTCTTCTTCCTTTTGGATCAGGTGGGGACTGAGTGTTGGTAGATTGTGATTGGTTGAATATCTTCAAGGGGACTTCCAGGGATCTTTGTGGTCCTGTCCTTCTGCTCAGTGGGGTAGAATGCCTTTAGTTCACAAGAGCAGGGATATTACCAGGATTCTCTGGGAGATCTACAATAACACTGCAAGACAGAATACACTCTAATGGAGAACTAAGTATTTGAGGGTGGGGATGGGGGTAAGTGAGAACATTTCTTTTTTTGTTTTCCCCTTTTGATTTTTATTCTCAAGTGAGCACTTGCATTATAGCCTTGAACTCATGATCCTTCTGTCTCAGCCTCCAGACTGCTAGGATTGCTTGTATACAGTACATTGTGCTGGGAGACAGCACTCTGGTTGCTATGGGAACCTGGAATCTGTGGGAATGGGAGGATTGTGCTGGCAAAAAGAAAGAAACGAGAATGTGTGTGTGTGTGTGTGTGTGTGTGTGTCTGTCTGTCTCTTTGTCTCTCTGCCTATGTGTGAGTCTCTGTGTGAGTTGAGGTTTTATATGTAGTGGAGGCAGAGTGTTAGCTGCACCCTACCTGCTTAATGTCTTAGTTGAGTGTGGGGATTAAATTGACACAGATAATGGTAAATGAATGGGAAGAAGAAATACAAATTAAATACAAATTTCACATGACAGGGGAGCTGTCATATGGAAAGGAAAGCCAAATGCTTGTGTTCGATTTGGCCAAAAGAGGCGGTATGGGGATGTAAATTGTGTGAGGAGGGCAAGAAAATACAAGGAGTGTTTTAGCCAGGTTTGGCTGTGCAGAACTCTCCACACTGAGATTTTCAGTCACAGAATGTTTCCATGCAAAAGGCCCAGGAAGCATCCTTTTCACCTGAGTGCATCTTTGCTAGTTTTAGGGGGAAAAGGCAAGGTAAGAATCTTCTACTTTCATCGACTGTTCTCAACTGCCTTTCTCACAAAGTGACCCCTGTGTCAATGGGATGTTTTTTGTCACTTCAGTAGCAATCGCTCAAGGACTGAGAACACTGTACATTGTTTGGAGGGCTCTCAGCCAGCACTTCTTCTCATAGAACCCTAACACATTTAGCAAAAAAGAAAAAGTCTTTTCTCATTGTCAGGGTTCTCCAGCCAGCCTAACTTGTAAAGAACTAAGAATTTCCATATGAATTGTGAAAAGCAGAGCGGCTTCTGTCAGATCAGCAAGAGTAGGTGTTTTCTAGTTCTGAAAGAGAGATGGGGGCCACCAGGATTAGGTCCTGGAGAATGTCCGACTCTTTCAAACCTGCCATCCCTGGTTCCCAAAATGGGCTGACTTACAATCTCAACAAGTCAAGATACTTGCCAACTAACCTGTCTGAGCAAAAGTGGTTCAGGCCAAATACAAATGCTAAACAATGACCCGAACCTTGCCTGCCACTGTTCTCTAAAGTACTTCATATGAAGAGTGAAGAGCTATGAGCCCACGATGCCATGGCATACTGTATGGAAAATTTACCATTGACAGAACCATACCTGATCTTGTGGAATATGACGGAGCGTGGCTGTCAATGCCGGGAAGAGCAAAGGCTTCTGACAGGAAGGAGGTGGCATCAGTTGGCTCTTTTCAAATTACCTACGGTAAAACATAGTCGGTCAATACATCCAAACACTAAGTTCATTCCTATTTTGCTGAGGAACATGACTTTAGAACATTAAGAGATGTGGTGAAGGCAGCATTATACAGTATTTGCTCAGCCATATTTTCATGAGTGACTTATCAGAACCAAGGGATCTGGTAACGGCTAACCAAAGGCAAGGCTTTTTGCTGTTATTGCTTTGTGAATAAAGTGGCTCTGCTTGCTGTAGATTTTTTGCTGTAGTTGGCCCCACTTTCTGTTACATATCTGGGAATTAATTCCCACAGTTCAGAACTGTTTTGTGAGAAGAGTTTCCCACTCCCAGGCCTTGTTCCTCTCTCCTAGGTAAGTGCAGAGATCTATCTTCCTGCAATTACCTTTATCCTTAGGCATTTGGTCAATGCGTAGGGTCCAGGTAAAGAGCATCCCACTTACGATATTCACAGACCTCCAAGGTCATAGAATTACTCCCTGCCCAAGCTGCTGCTCTGGTTTTACCCCAGGACCAGAACGGCTGATAACAGCATAGCCCGGAACTGATCACTGATAGTTTAGAAGCCTGGGTTCCTTCTTTTTCTCTACTGCCTAGAGCAAAACTCCAGACCTAGGCCCACAGAAATCGAAGATAGCACAGCAGATAGCATAACAGGGCCAGGGTTACCAGGTTTACAGAGATTTCACCTGAGCTACGGATCTGAATTAATTGTCCATGTCTCGCTGGAGCATGGTGAATACTGAAAGTAAAAGGATGTTATAGATTTCTTTTTTGATTAAAGTTATACTTATTTTGTGTATATGTATATACATGTATGAGCACAGACACACTGTAAAAACCCGACCAATCCTGTAAAATCTCAATGGTCCTATAGCTCCTGTGCCACTACAGGACCCGTTGCGTGTGCCAGGAACTGGTCTGGAGACTTAAAAACACACGCACAGACAGACAGGCAGAGAGAGACACACAGAGAGACACGGACATGGGTCATTCTTGATACGAGAACACCAAATGTCAAACTTTATTGTGCTCGGGGGAGCTTATATAGGGATCCTTAGCCACGCCCAGCTCTCGGGATCTTTCAGTTGCAGACTCATCAGCCATCAGGGTCTCGTGCTCAGAGCAGCTGCTGGCAAAGGAAGTTTAGGGAGCTAAGCATCTATAGCTTGCAACATGGTACATGTGCTTTCTGATCAAGAGCCAGCAGCTTCTCCCTGACTGTTTACACTGGTTGCCTGGTTACCTGTAGCCTCTATGCATGCTGGGAGAAAAGAAGCAGTGCGCTGATTTAAACAATCCATGGCCCTATTCATAATTTTACTGAAAATAAACCTTACTAACCACCTACAAATGTAGCGTAGCACACTAATCTTCCCCTCTAGAATTTTCTGATGATTTAATTCCTTTCTTAACTAAGTTTCTTCATTAAGGAGTTCACAGGACATGTACTAGCTACTCCCACAGATCTGTGCCTGTGAAAACCACTATCAGATTTTCTATCAGGCAGAGGAATCTGGCCCTAGAGCCTGCTAGAACCGTGGAACGGCTGGCTTTAAGGGTGCACATAACTGGGAACATCCGTAACGGGTAGAACTAAGCACAATGCGGAACAAGGACAACAAGCACCGTGTGGAACAATGAGAAATGACGGACTGAGAGAGAGGAAATAAAGAGACAGGGACCAACGATTGCCATTGTGAGCAGACCTCTTTACACTCAGATTTTCAGCTCCCCTTTAGCTCACCCTGGCATCTTTAATCAAACCCTGAATGAAAGTCTTAAAGGCTAGAACTTTTAAGGCCCCCGTTAACTGGCCACTGACACGGGCAGGAAGGACAGTTTTGTGACTGACTTTACCTGCCCTGTGTCCCGCTGGGACACAGCAGGGCCAGGGTTACCAGGTTTACAGAGATTTCACCTGAGCTACGGATCTGAATTAATTGTCCATGTCTCGCTGGAGCATGATGAATACTGAAAGTAAAAGGATGTTATAAATTTCTTTTTTGATTAAAGTTATACTTATTTTGTGTATATGTATATACATGTATGAGCACAGACACACATGTCAGAAGACAGCTTCCCAGAGTTGAGTCTCTCCTTCCACCATGTGGGACCCAAGGATCGAACTCAGGACATCAGACTTGGCAGCAAGCGCCTCTGCCTCCTACGCTATCCCGCTGCTCCGGGATTCAGATCTGTAAAAGCATGGATGGCTTGCAATGTCTGGGAAGAGAATGAGGAGGAGGATCCGCACAGTGGTCAAACTTTGTGAGAAGCAATTTGATAGAACATTTTTGTCAATGAACTTGAAGCTGTTGAATTCAGCCAACTTAATTTTACACCTCAGAGATCTTTGTGACTCACTTCATGTCAAATCCTAAAACTTCATGCAAGTAGATGATATGTCTTTGCTTTTCTCAGTGAGCTGGAAATCTGGAGACTATATGAAACTCCATTAAAAAAAATAACCTGGGAATGGGATTGAGGAGAGCGCTCATTTGCTCATTCGACAAAATGCTGAGCTATGAGCATGGACCTGAGTTTAACTCCAGGACCCCAATTAAAAAAAAAAGTCAGGCATGGTGGAGTCTGCTTGAATCCCCTTTCTGGGGAGCTGGAGACTGGATGATCCCTGGACATCACCAGTCAGCAAGTCTAGCCCATGTGGTGAGTTCCAGGTGAGTGACAGACCCTGTCTTGTAGTAAAAGGTCGATGTCACCTGTGGAACAACATCCAAGGTTGTATTCCAGTACGCTCCCATCTGCATGTGCATGCACACACACACACACACACACACACACACACACACGCCCGCATGCACACACATCCTGGCTGGAACTGTGAATACAGAGTTACTGTAAAGAAAGTTTTTTCCATGTTTGGCTCACAAAGGAAATCCCACTGTCTGTTAGCAACAGCCATGAATACATGCCCTGGCAGCTTTGAAGAAACCAAAGTTAGAACCTTCGTATCAGCAGCCAGCATGCTGATGCTGCCGTTCCCTAAAGCAGTGTGGTTCCCAGCCTCCCGAACGCTGCAGCCCTTTAGTACATTTTCTTATGTTGTGGTGACCTCCAACCATGAAATTATTTTCGTCACTACTCTATAACTGTAATTTTGAAACTCTTATGAATATTAATATAGATATCTGTGCTTTCTAAGGGTTTTAGATGACCCTGTGACAGGCTCATTCAATCCTCAACATCACAGTTGAGAGCCACTGCTCTAAAGATCCCTAGACTGTTTCTCCCTGACATTTGCATGCAGTTCAGGAGTTTCTATTCAGACTCCATTTCTCCTTTTATAGAAGCATGTTTGTAACTTGCTACTTCTGCCCTGCGGTGCATTCGCAGACCCTTCCAGGTTATTCGCTGTCTAGCTTCTCCTTGCTCTCTTTGCGTCACTCTTTAGTCTTCCCATATATTCTACCCAGCGTCCTCCCCTCTCCTCGGTGCTCCTTCGGAGCCATCTCTCGAAAGCGGCAGAGTAACGACTGCTCTAAGTCACTACTCACAGTGTGTTGTCCACATTTTAAACAGTAGAAGTAAGCAGTTCCTTAGACAATGCCCTAGGCGGTGCCAAGTGACTGATGGAAGCAGGGTTAGCTGGACTGAGAGCATCCATCGGTGTGACTAACCAGCCCTCACTGCGCCTGTGCAGGGGAGGGATCGTAAATCCTTGCTGATTTGCACTTGAACAAAACAATGGGCCAACACAGCGGACACCAGAGACAAGATGGTTTGAAGCCTTCTTATGTTCCTTTTAAGTGCCGCAGGAAGCTTCTGTCAGCTACTAGAACACAAGTTTTAAATGTTTCCCACAAGTCTTGGTTCCTTCACCATGGGAGGAAAAATCTTCAAAACATTTCAGAGGAATAAAGGCAAATGGTCTGTGAAGAAAGATTAAAACAAAACAAAACAGAACTGAAGAAATCAGGTTTGAAGCGCTGACAGGGAGAGCTAGCAGCAGAAGAAATAGGAAGAGTGAATAAGCAGAGGGAAGAGCACAGAAGACAAGCGCTGTGGGACAATGGTCTGTACCCTATCACTTGTATTATTTTTAATAAAATGCTGATTGGCCAGTAGCCAGGCAGGAAGTATAGGCAGGGCAATGAGAACAAGAGGATTCTGGGAAGAGGAAACAGTCAGTCAATATGCAGTTGTGACCCAGCCTCAGAGGAAACAAAATGTGATTGCCTCACTGAAAAAGGTACCAAGCCAAGTGGCTAACACAGACAAGAATTATGGGCTAATATAAGAGTTAATAAGAAGCCTGAGATACTAGGCCAATCAGTTTATAATTAATGTAGAACTCTGTGTGTTCCTTTGGGACTTAACAACTGCAGGGCTCGGGGAGACTGAAACATCTGTCAACAGACAAGCATTAAAGCATTGTCTCATTGGCACGGGAAGACTAGCGAGCAGAAGACAAGGAAGCAGTCATCAGAGAGTGAGCTTGGAATGACTGAAGACCCTGTTTACAAAGTCTTGAATTTCTGTTTCTCATAAACTTTTGCACTACAGGAAGTCTTTCTTATGGTTTGACTGGGCTCATCTGGGGGCGTCCTTTTAGATTTCTGTGAAAATCTGAACTTGTCCCTGACTTACAACCCTTTCATGAAGCCTCATACCCTGAATCAGAAGGCTATCTCATGACACTTATGGGCATATTCAGACTGTGTCTCATTTGGCTCAGCTCTTTCCTGCTGAGGAACAGTAGCAGTACCTACAGTAGGTCACTTCCTTGTCACATGTCACCTGCAGCAAGATGTTGAGCATCTCCAGGTCCCAGTAGTATGTGCCAGATGTGGCCTCTACATGTTATAGCGAACATAAAAAGGATCACTCTCTCAGCCTTAAACATCATTCTAGGGGAGCGTTTCTGTTTGGCTAGTATCAGTGATCTCAAGATGGAGTGTTTCTACAGCTCTGACTACAAAACTAATGTCAAGGACAGACCCCTTGGCATTTTTACGTGCAGGTAAGAATAGTCATCTTTACAATGACTGCTGTCCTCTGGGAATTTATTACACACTAAGTGAGCTGCAGATGTGCTGTTTTATCTGGTCCTCCATGAAGTAGGTATCAGTTGCTGCAGGGAGATGGGAAGACTTAAACATGCCCAAGGCTGCTCAGGTTTGCCTTTAGTAACCCTGACACTCAGACACCTCTAAGGTCATGACTTTTCAGTGGCTCTCTGCTCCTCTTCTTCAATTACTTAACCCAGAGAAACTGAAATTTCTGTTTAGTGGCCACAGCATTCAACAGTACCAGCTAGATAGAGTAACACTTAGGATATCTGGATCTGTAGTTTCTGTATACTCAGTATCATTCACTTTGTGGTGGTGGTGGGGTAGATGTAAGAGGATTGGATGGTAAGGATACCAGGAAACCAAGCAGGATCGTTAGGAGGCCTCTGTGGCTTATCAGTCAGAGAAAGGAACGATAATTCAGATGGAAATGCTGAGATCAAAGTAACATGCAGTGCTTTGGATACAAGCTGTGAGCTAGAAGTCACAGGGGAAGGCATTGGGAATCCGGAAACTGAACTGCATCTTTACAGACAATTGCTGAGGACAACAGAGACCTCTGCCTTTAACAATGAACAGTGGCTCAGCAGTTAAGAGCACTGGCTGCTCTTGCAAAAGACCCTGGTTTGATTCCCATTACCTACCTGGAGGTTTACAACTCTATAACTCCAGGTCCAGAGGATTCAATGTCCTCTTTTGACTTCCCTAGGCACCAAGACTGCATGTTGTGCACATACATACATGAAGGCAAAATATTCTTACATAAAATAAAGTATGTAAATCAAACACAAGTATTTAACCATTTTCCTTTTCAAATGTGCATTGATGTCTCTCTGATGTGATGTGTGGGGAGCTATGACCCCTGTGATACAGGAGTTCACTGACAGATGGATCTTGCTGAAGGATGACGTAGCCTCCTTGTTGTAGGGCTTTCTCAGCCTCAGCACTATGAACATTTGGGATCAGGTGATTCTCTGTTGCATGGGGTTATATGTTGTACAGCAGATTTCTGGGATTGAAATATTACCCTGAAAGGAGGAAAGAGGCTCATGAGACTCAGGAAGTAAACAAATGCTGCTTATTTGGGAAATCCAAAGGGCCCTCTCCCTAAGGCCGTGGAATCAGAGCTGGTTAGAAAAGTAGAAAGAAAGTACTGCAGAGAAGCATTCTCTAATTTGTAGGATGTGTAAGGACTACAGAGGCTGCAGGGTGCAGCTTCATGAGTCATAGTCCTTGCTGGGTTTGACAGTGATGGATGTTCATGCAAGTTGTCCTTGCTCCTGTAAGCACACCTGGCATTCACCAAATTGCCCTTCAGTAGAACCATTTCTTTGTTGTCAGTGCCCTGTCTGGGGTGGGTAGACATTTGTGCAGCACCTTCCTAGGAAAAGTCTCACACAGTACTGACCTGTCTATAATAAGATGGTCAGCAGCACCACTGGCCTCTGCCCACTAGATGCCACTCTCATCACTCACTCCTGAACACCAAAAATACCTTCTGAAATTGCCAAACATCTCTAGGGGGAAAAGTGCCCCTGGGCTGAGTTTTGAGCCAAATGCTTGGGTATCACAGAAGGAGAGCTGACTTTCTGAAGTCTTGCCTCTACAAGGGGACCAGTATTCAATGCAAACCATTGACAATCCATGTGTCTTTAATGATTGAATGATTCTGCTTAAGATTGTGAAGAAATACTGAGGAAATTATCCTAAAAAATGTTCCAGGTTGAATATAAAATGCTCCCGTAGGCTCAAGCATTTGGATACTTGGTACCCAGTGGGTGTCACTGTTTAGGAAGGTTGTGGAGCCTTACAGAGGATGAGTCTAACTGAAAGAAGTGGATTTCTTGGTGGAGAGAAGATGGGCTTTGTAAGATATGGTTCAACTCCACTTCTGGTATGAGTTCTCTGCTTCGTGGCATGTGGGGGTGTGAGCAAGCCATACCATGAGCTCCCATCCTACAGCAAGCTACTCCTTCCCACACCTTCCCACTGTGGTGGACTGTATCCCCTCAAACTGTGAGTCTCAATCAGTCCTTCCTCCCTTAAGTTGTTCTGGTCAAATCTTCTCACAGAGATACAGGAAAAGCAGCTAACCTAGAAGGCAATGTTTGGATGGCAGGATAAGAATATGAGAATAAAGCATTCCAGGTGAAGGGGTGGGGTGGGCACAGGGTGGAAGTGGGAATGTAGCACTCTCAGAGGGCATAGATCATCTTAATCGCTTACCCTTCTCAGGCCATCAGGATCACTACAAAGTGATGCTTGGGGCTAGATTATAAAGAATTTTTTTATATCACCCATGTTTAGTAGGCACAAAGGCCAAACAGAAGAAGCAAAACTACATTCAACCCGGACTAAAGAGTTTCAGCGCTGGGGCAAGATGAGTTTCTTATTCCTTAATTTTTAATTAAGCATTCTTATTATAAAAGGGACAAGGGAGATTGCTCAGTGGGTATAGTACTTGATGCACAGACATGGCAACTTGAGTCTGGACCCCCAACACCTCACGGTCATGCATTTTTATTTGTCCATGCCCCACATCCACTTGAACTTCAGTTTTACATGAGGAAACAGTGGCTGGATATAAGGGAAATGGACTCTGGGCCTTGAATAAGATATGGTCTGAGTGTGGATGAAGGTCACTAGTCACTAGACTCCCAGAAACTCCTTCACACTCAGCGCACACAGCGTGGCTCAATTAAGCATGCAGTTAAGGAAACCCAAACTGACACAGCATGTAAGAATTCAAATAAGTGGTAGGATCTTTCTGGTTGGACTGGATATGGAGTTGGCAGGATACTCACACAGCCTTCTTAGCCTTTGAGATGCTGCTTGATAATAGTGCCCAGTCTATACATAGAGAAATACTGAACAAAACACCAAAAGTAGGAACTAATTAGAAGTGTGACAAGAGAAAACAGCACCATGTGGTAAGTGGAGCTTGAAGCCCAGTGGTTATTGGCTGCACGTGGTATGGGATGTGGTCTGCTCACACCTATAAGGTATTGAAAGCCGACCCAACTCCCTAAATACTGGGTCTTTGAAGGGATTCCAATTATGACGTTAGTTCTATCCACCAGTAGCAGCATTTAGCTAGGCATAGTTGGATGCCAAGTCGCTGTAATGGGTGAATAAAAAAGCTTGCTCAACCGAAGAAGGCTAAGCAGTGTGACTACAACTGTCTTCAAGTACAGAGATTTGGCTAAGAAACCAAGTTAAAAACTCAAAAAGAACAAACATAACTCATAAATTTACAATAAACAGGACATCACACTTCCACATCTCTAGCTCAAAATGCTGGAACTATTTCAGTCAGAAGTGACCTCAATTAAAACATTTTGAAACGGGAAAATTTATCACCAATGGAAATTTGAACATAAAACAGCTATGACTGTTGAAAGCCAGAATATGAAGAGTAGAGTTAAAGAGATCCTTAAAATATGTTTATAATAACCAGAGACATACAAGAAATTGTGGAATGTGTGACAAACATCCAGCACACTAGAGAAAAGGGAAATCAGATTCATTCAGAGAAAAAGAGCATTTCCTATGCCCACTGGCATTGAAGGTAGTTAATAGTTAAGCTAAATAGCAGACGAAGGAAGTGTCTGTGAAGAAAGTCAGTCTGAAACGGATTCATCATCGAATGCAGTGGGGAGAAGAGATGGAAAATGAAAGGAATAACCTGTTATATCACAGAGAAGGTAATCAAACATTAGTATTAGGAATCCCAAAGGTGAACATGAGGAGAGAAGGGTCCAGACAATGGTGAAGGAGATAAGGTTTCAGTGCTCTACAAAAGAAGGAAAATTGGAAGCAAGGTGAAAGCCCCGTCCAGGACTCACTTGCTGAGGACCCCACCTTGCCTGGGAGGACCCCAACACTGGCTTGTCTGCACTTAATTTTTGGTTTTAAAGTTCTCTGCATCAAATGGACTTTGTATTTATTATGCATATGAATTGCCAGATACCTTTAGCACGTTATTGGAGCTTGTATGTGGGGGAAACAACGAGATGGAAAGTAAAAGAAGGGAGAAAGGGCAATGGAAAGAAGGAGGGAAGGAGAAGGCCTAGACTGAAAGGAAAGAAACAGAGTCAGGGTGACACATGGTCTGTATCCAATCCTAACAAGTCCTGGGAAATCTGTGTATAAGTGTATGTATATGTGTACACAGGGTATACATATATATATATATATGTGTAAGGATATCTTGCTCTTAAACAATTACACATATACAATGTATTACATAATCAACTACATTACACATAGCCTACTAATTGTTACATAAAGTTTTGAAAGCAATTTCCAAATTTGGAAAGTGTATGTGTGCAGCACCTTTTCAAGGATTAGTTATGATGAATACCCAACTGAATAAAATCAAGTAGAAAACATAGGCACTTAGTGCTCAGTTGGAACCGACACAGTCTGACTTTGAGTGCATCATGTTGATTCAGGTGAATGAGGAATTTTAACTTATTTAAAATCTAAGCAGCCTGCATCTGCATGCTATTTAAAAGCTGGCTGATGCATTCTACCCTAGAGACTGATTTTTTAGCAACAGTTGATGTGATAAAGACTGATGTTCGATTTATGTAATAATTTTGTGCCCTTTAAATGAGAAATAAGAACTATAAAAATCTTGAGAGAATGTTTCTGAAGTAATTCAAGCATTTGATATTAGAAAAACTTTATCCTTTCAAAAAGATGTGATAGACTTCCTAGAAGTCTTGGAGAAATATGCTTCCTTTTGTTGGAGACCTTTGTAAGGTGCTATCTAATTGAAATTCTCAGAAATTATATCCTTTATTCACCATCTCTCCTTCTTAGAGGAGGAAAAGACCAGAATGGACTTGTCTAAGGTCACTTTAGGAAAAGGAACAATTGGCATGGTTCTAGCTGTGTCCAAATCCCTCCCTCTACCAAGTGTAGGTGTTTTCAAAGATGATCACCATTGAGTTTATAGTCATGTGAGTGGCATTTGGTAGGTGTGGGAACAGTGTGAGGACACACTGCAGTCTGATTTCCTAATCCTAGAGTGAGGGAGTAAGAGCACAATCGAAAGCCTGTGCCCCACTGAAAATTATAACTAGAGAACAACATCTAGGCAAGAGACAGGATCCAGATCCCTAAGGAAGGTGAAACACATAGGAGGTTGACCAGTACTCTCCCCTCTCTGATAATACTTTGTGGAGCAAAACGGAGAATATCAAGTGTGAACAGACTGTAGATCTCACTGTGGTGATGTGACAGAAATCAGAGTTCACAAGGGAGGTGGGAACCAAATCAAGTCAAACCAAATCAAAAACAGTGGGATGAATCCAGTAGCATTGGATTGGGATTGAAGTATTACTGTAAACTTGTAGCTCACAATGAATATAAAATAAATATAGGTCTAACTGTGCATATTTATCTACATGTATTTTCTGGCACTGTCTACTGAGTAAACTTAGGAGTGGCACCCCCTCAAAAGTGGCTATCAGAGTTCCAGTCCTGCTGCTGCTTTCTAAGTACAATTTTCCTCTACAAGGAAAGATTATTTCAAGCTTGAGCAGGGGAAGTGGAATACAAGCATGAGATATCATTTTTTTGTGTGTGTGTGCCAAAATTTTACAAAATGCTCAAAGAATGAAATCTGCCAAATATCAAAACTATGACAAAAAGAACCTGCAAAGCATTGGCCTAAGCTCCCATTGGTGTCCAACACAGGGGTAATTTGAACACTCAAATAAATATAATTGATTCAAACTGACTGAGTATAATAAAAATACATAAAGGCATAAATGAATAAGCAAATTA
The DNA here is from genome assembly GCA_004026605.1 of Ondatra zibethicus. NCBI lineage: Eukaryota > Metazoa > Chordata > Mammalia > Rodentia > Cricetidae > Ondatra > Ondatra zibethicus. Next base: position 12,959 of record PVIU01020393.1, read on the forward strand.
ATCCAGGAAGAATGGGAGATCTACAGAATATCAAAATGGTATCTTACCAAACACATACTAACTGCAATGAGGAAAATGATGTGGGATTCCTCTCTGTATTCTGTGAATACCATTGGTCAATAAAGAAACTGGCTTGGCCTGATAGGGTAGAACAGAACTATGTGGGGAAAACTAAACTGAATGCTGGGAGAAAGGAGGCAGAATCTGAGAGAAGCCAATAAGAAGCTAGAGCTAGTGAGCCAAGCAGTGTTTTAAATAATATAGTTTCTGTGTGATTATTTCAGGGCTGAGCAGCTGGGAACCAACAAGTGGTCTCCTTCCAACAACAAGTTGGCACCAACGTGGCCAACTAAAATCAACTTAAAACCTGAGAGAGTTTGGGAAAAAATCCTAGGCACAAAAGAACAGGGTTAAGCATGGTTTGGTAGAGGCATTTTCTTAGGTTGGCTCTGTTTGCTAGAAGCAAGCGGAGGCATGGCTCCTTTAAGAGAGGTTTTTCTGATTCAATGGCAGAAAAAGGTGAAGTTTTGAAATGCCGGCTTTCTGGGCCGTGCTGCTGGTGCAAACTCTGACTCTTTCTGAAGGTCCTTCTATGGAGTATTTAAATGGGGTTTGTGAACTGAGTGCTACAACTTGCTTAATGGCAACATAGACTGGCTGTGTGTCTAAAAATTGGGCTGTGAGCATGGCTCTGAGAGGCAACAAACAGCTTCACCATGTCAGACTGGGCGGAGCAAGCAGATAATACTGTATTTACCCTAGCAATGGTGCAGCTTAGGTTTTTTTTTAAGAAGTGCTCTTGTACATTAAAAAAATACAAATACACAATAAGGACAGATTTAGACATGAAAGACCTCTAAATGAGACACAGTGTGTTTAATAAATATACTTAGGCTTGGGAGAGAGAAGAAAAGAGTATAGAGAGTTATAAGAGGAAGTAAATGGTTTATTAAAAAAGTAAAGTCTTTAAAGAGACAGAGTACAGACAGTCATAGATTAAAGGAGTAAAGGAATATTAAAAAGTAATAGAGTAAAAACAAGCCACATAAAGATGAAATACATACAGAGAGTCTGGATTATGTACATTATTGTGTCTTTCAAATTTTTGGCTGTGAAGTAGCTAAGTACAGAGAGACATTTCATTGTAAGGGCCGCTAAGTTAAACTGGCATATATAAGGTATCATGACTTCCAAATTTGAGTCTAAGGATATGTTGCTTTGGAAAAGAGGATCTTCTTTTGTTTCTACAGAGGATGAGAACCTGTGGATTCATTCCAGGCCAGTGTGGTTTGATGGAACAAGAGACCCCTGAAAGTTTGCTGTGAACACACCCCAGAAATTACTTTGCCCAACAAAAACCAGGAAGTCATTTGGAGAAGAACTAGGCCTATATTCCTAAGTATTGTTTATTAATGTTTCTTTACATTTAAAGGGGGATATACTATAGAGATGAATAATTTCTTTGGTATGGATCTTGATTTATTGATACAAATTTGAGGTCAATTTTGTTATATGTGTATTTCTGCTCTTGATTAAGGTATTGTGTTTGTCCAGTTCATCTAAAAATATAATGTATAATTAAGAAATATAGGTTAATAAATAATCATCTATAATAGTCAAACTTGTAAGTCATGTTAGTTAGATTTTCTAGATGTACAGAGATGTATTTCAGATAGATAAGTAGTCTTCAAACCTTTCAAATACTACAGAATATGACATTTAAAATGTTTTAAGAACTTAGGACTTTTCATGACAATGAGACACATCTGCTCCTGGCAGCACCAATTACTTCAAAAGGAAGATGGGCATCGAAGAAGCTCCTTATGGAGTTTGCTAGCCATTTGGGCAAGAAACTGCTCTTGCCTGGACTGCTTGATGGTTTGCTGTATGAACTGGACATGCAGGACCCACAAAAAAATGACTGTTGAACTTGCTTAAAGGTGAGATGATCCTTCATGGTTTCTGCTTCATGAAAGAGTCTGTCAGACACTCTGCTGGACACAGAAGAAAGTGACTGACAAACTGCCAATATATAGGTGGAACTGTTTTTGAAATTTTCTGCTTCATAGAAAAGTCTGCTGGATACTACAGGCCTGTAGGCTGAACATGGATGCCCCAATGGTACAGAAAAACTTTGGGTGATTGTTCAATCAACAAGATGTTTGTCAATTCTAGAGTTTTGGAAGTTTCTTACAATGCACTTTCTGTTTACTTAGGTAACATTATATCCTTCTGGAGTCTTTGATGGAGTTGAAGAATATTTGTAGTTATAGTTTTCCTTAGTTATGATAAAAGATAAAGTAGATATAAATATGGTAACTGTAATTCTTGCTTGATACATGTTTTGTTATATGTAATTTTTTGTGTTAAAATTAAAGCCTTCCTTTTCATTTAAACAGAAAAGGGGAGGTGATATGGGTTTCCTCTCTGTATGCTGTGAATACCATGGGTTAATAAAGAAACTGGCTTGTCCTGATAGGGTAGAACAGAACTAGGAGGGGAAAATTAAACTGAATGCTGGGAGAAAGGAGGCAGAGTCTGAGAGAAGCCATGTAGCCCTGCTGGAGACAGACAGAACTTTATCCAGTAAGCCACAGTCATGTGGTGATACACAGATTAATGGAGATGGCTTAAATTTATATGTAAGAGTTAGTTAATAAGAAGCTAGAGCTAATGGGCCAAGAAGTGTTTTAAATCATATAGTTTCTGTGTGATTATTTTGGCGCTGAGCAGCCAGGTACCAACAAGTGGCCTCCTTCCAACAACAGGAAAGGAACAATTTTACGGTGAAAAATCTTGGCAGAAAGAGTTTGGTTAAAATGTATATCATAAAACAGAGGTAAAAGTGGTATTGTGTCCCATCCAGTAGGAAGCAACTAGAATATGGAGCCACTGTGGTACTCCTGCCAAAGCTACAGCACCAAAATGCCACTCTAAGGAAAGGATGAGCAAGTTCTCTCCAAAGGCAGGTCTGCAGAACTGAGCTGATCCTGTCCTGTAAGGAGGTAACTGGGACAGTTGGAAATGTTACTGAGTCTTCAGTTCTTACATGTTAATATTATTTTCATGTTTTTGATTATTATATCTTGCTCATCCAAGCTTGAAATGACTGAAGTGTATTCTCTAATCATAACAATAATAAAATAGAAATCAATAGCAAAATTGGAGCCTGACAAATGCCCAAGTATCTAGAATTGAATGACATATTTACAATTCCATGAATTAGTGAAGAAATAAAAATGAAATTTCTAATTTTTCAAACTGAATATGGATGGAGAAAATGCTATTCTAGTAGAAAGTGACCTAAGAATTAGCAGAAAACCCTGATATGTTTAACAGAAAACCTGCAATTAGGGAAACTGAGTAAACAATCAAAAGTTCTCTAGCAAAGAACATGCTAGGCCAAAATTTCTCCTGTTGTATATTGTACCAAACATTAAAAAATAATAAAATTCTAAACAAAATCTTTAAGAAATTACCAACAGGGGGGTTCTCAGCTATTTTAACCTTGATGGCATAAATCTGATAAATAAACCGAAGAGGAACATGTTATTAATAAGAAAATCATGATTGTTCCCTAACCTGAGGCACCGGTTGAATGGAACATTGGCTCCCTAAGGAGTGGTCTGCAGACAGAAATAGCTAACTCTCGGAAGGACCTTCCAGGAAAGTGGTGTGGATTCTTGAACACAGAATGCTAAAAATAAATGTGGAGTTGAGCAAAGACTAAAAGGGTAGACAAAAACAGTCACGGTGATAAAGACAGCTGGTGATCCTGACTAGGAGTCTGCTGCACCATATATAAGCTGCAGTATGCTTCATTTCATGTAAATTCACAAAACCAAAAGAACAGCCAGAGTGCACAAAACTAATTGTTTCAAAGCTTACAAGTTAGTGGCATTGAGTTATTTACATGTGTAGCTATGACCTCGATCAGGTGTTAATAGTTTCATTGCCCCAAAGAACACCCTTTGCCCATTAAACATCCATTTTTTTTCTTCCTGCCTGGCCCTGGCAGCTGTGACTCTATCTCTTTCTCTATGAATTTACTTATTGTGATTATTTCTCATATGCAAAATCACAAAATGATGTCTTGTGTTGAATGACACCAAGTTGTTCACCTTCCTTACATCTGATGTATTGGTCCCAAGACCAAGAGGAAATTATGCATTTTAAGTATCACACCGTTAGTTTAAACCCCAAAGTAGGAGCTCTAACCCGAGCTCACCCACGGGTTGAAAGCAGCGGTCTCGCCCTCTCTGGAGAAGGTGGCGATAGGAGTGAGAGACAGACTAGATCCTTCATCAGATCTTTCGTGGAACTTATCTCAAGCAACCAGGCAGTGATACAGAGAGATCCCTCACTCAGACAAGATTGTGCTCGTGGGCAGTAGGAATCTGTACAGTGTGATACGCAGGGCCCCTTTGGGAGAAACTGAAGTCGGGTTCAACATTCAGCACTGCCTAGCTGCTCTGCTCACTTGGGTCCTGAATAGTTACGATGACCAAACAGAATGGTATCATAGCAAATGTCCTTGTTCTAAAAATCTTGGACTCTCTCAGAAGAACAGACGCGGCCGTCTAGAGGCTGATCGTATCCAAAGACGATTTCCAGTTTGGTAATATTTCCACATTTTCCTTACAAAGGAAAATGATGCATGCAAGTGAAATACCGTTCCCTTAGTGTTTCTATGAGTTAATGTGCAGAACACTTAGAAGAATTCATTTACTGTGTCTAACAACTTGTGAGACAGAAGCTGTTAAAATTCTTTTTAATTTCAGAAAATTGAGATTCAGAGAGATTAACTTTTCTAAACAGCTGTCAAGTGAGGGGACAGACATTTCATCTATTATTCATTCTGGTTTGTAATATGAACATTTAATCACCATGTATATGGATATATTAATGAACAAAATGATTGTCAAAAATGCATACATCTATGTAGTATAAAGGGGGCTAGCTGTAGGTCTGCTCATTGGGATAACTTAGCAGAGAAAGCTCTGTTAGTTCAGTGAGACAGTGACTTTAGAGAAGCCGCATTAGTGCTCAGTGTTCCAGAATACAAAATCTCAGACAGTCGGCCAATCAAAGATTACACCTAAAAGATTAAGGGGCCTACATATTTCAGTTCAGTGTGGTAGGTGTCTTATCCAATAACTCCGAAATGGAAGAGTATCAGTTCAAACTGTCACCCTCATACTATAACACTGTTTAAAAGATGAGATTGAATTGTAGGCTGACATTCTGTTCTCAGAAAGGTCTTCAAGGGTAATAAAGATGTTACACTTTTGTAATGTTCAGACATTTGTAGCCCGTGGACAAAGATTATGTATGTGGTCTATTTGCAGCCTTATAACTAGCTGCTAAGAACCTTATCAGATAGTCTACTAGGTTGATGAGGGTTCTGGAAGAAATACGTGGTACTGCCCCGGAGGACACCCTAGTGAACTGACTTTTCTCATGGAGGACAGGGCACTGATTGGGCAAAGGGAAGCTAATAGAAGGCACAGAAACACTGTAATGCTACCAAGTGCAGGAAGTCAGCATCACCAGCAGAAGGAGGAGCAATTAAAGAGACTACAGAGAAACTGGAAGCATAGAGGTCACCCTACAGTACCAGTGGCCTCGTGCAGAGAGGTAAGTGACCTCAGGGGACTCCCAGGGAGAAAGCCAAATGGAGAAAGGATCAGAACAGCCCCTTCAGATGATTATTAGTGCAGCCCATGACCAAATCCTGTCACAATAATGTTAGTTCTGCGAGCACATAGGAGGTAAGGAAGGGTGGGGAGTGGGTCTGGAGAGGCAAATGGGAGTATTTCAGAGACATTTTGAATGTGGCCACTTACATATTTCCATTTCATCACATCCCAGCAAACTGTGAGAAAGTAAGGAGTACATCATTCTCTTTCTGATATAAAATCAGGTCATTTCTAATGAAAAAAACACACAAGAGAGGCAGGTAGCTGTGAAGTGAGAACACACAAGGGTGAACGACAAGAAGGAAGGTGGTTGTTGTGGGACTGCTGGCATGTAGCTTAATGACCTTGTGGAGTCGTCAGTGCTCACCAGGCTATGACATTCACCAACAGCCTCTGCCCAGGGGCAAACAACGGAAGTGGAAATTTGTCTTCAGTGGCTGCTCTTATCATTTATTTAGGTACTCTGTGGATCTCACATAATCTTCTCATGCTATACCAACTATTCATGATCTTCAAAGTGGCACTATAGAATATGTCTGTACTTATTGAATAACTGACGATCGAATGTGTTCTTCAATTTGAAATCTCGTTCCTTCCTAAACAGGTTCCTTCCTGTGACCCATTTTAATATTAATTGCAGTTAGAGTCGGGCATCATCACATGTATACACAAATGCTGAGAAACTGGTTCAACAGGATTGCGTTTAGCAGTCAATAGGTTTTCCATACAGGGTTCATTATACTAACAAAGGGATGGGCAACAAGTGAACATACACAAATGCATGCAGTAGGGGAGTCTGCTCACACATATCAAATCACTATGGAAACCATCTTGGCTGTTCAGTGGTAAAAAGTCAGGGTTGTTTAATGCCCTTAACAGGTATTCCTTTGCCCCAAGAAACTTTTATTCCAAGTCGGCTTTGTGCCAGGCATCATTAGGTATGTTGAAAAACAAACCTTTTGTCATTGAGAAGGATACAATGAAGACATACCATGTACAAAGAGATACACGAGATGAGGTCTGTGAGTGTGTGGTGCAGTAGAACAAAGAAGACTGTCCAAAAGAACAGATTATATTTCCCTGCGCTTTTATATACATTAAACCCTCAAGAATAAATTCATATGAGGGAAACAGGAGCATTATAAGGGAACAAGTCACATAGCCAGGGGATGCAGCTCATTTGAATGCAACGTCCCAATTTAAAAAAAAAATACTATCTTTCACAGTGAGGAGCATTTTTAAAAATCAATTTCAATGTATTTTCTCCAGAACCTTTTGGAAGCAGAAAACACCAATCAGGCAGTGATGCACTGTTACATTGATGCATTGCTACATTGTTATTTATACAGATAAATATACAGAAGTAGGGAGATAGGTAATGTTGGTGAAAGTGATTCTGTTATTTCTTATGAAATTGATGAGGTTTGAATGGAAACATTGAAAACAAAGGATAGAATGGTTAAATACCAGAGAGATGGAATGTGTGGAGTGGAGGATTGGGTATCAAGTCGGTCGGGAAGGACAGGCATTTGTAGATAAGCTGGAGAGTGTAATGTTGAGAGTTTCTGACTACATCTGTACTGTGAGGAAATGGGGAGGGGGTAAGTGAATGGAGGAAGAAATGTTTTCTGTGTTCCAACCATAGGACATGGCAGCATAGAAGAACATCTGGAGAACAGTAGCACAGAGGCAAGAAACGCCTGCGAGAAATCGCCAAGGCTGAAAGTGGGCAATGAAGGAGGCGCAAAGTCTTAACGCTGTAATAGCTCAAGGACTTTGGACTAAAGACAGTAATGAGAGATTCTCTTGTCTCTGAAACCCAATAATCATACATAAATTGTCTGTCAAATATTTGAGCAAATATTTGAATTGCAAGACAAAAATGTGTGGTAGAGACAATGCTAGCCAACACATCTGCCTTTCACCTTTTGGTTTGTCATAGCCAGAACCTGGAAACCTAAATGCCCCTTGACCAAAGAATGGATAAGGAAACATTATCACAATGTTACATTTACACAATGGAGTACTATACAGCAGAAAATATAACAACATCTTGAATTTTACAGGCAAATGGATGGAGCTAGAAAACATCATTTTGAGTGAGGTAACCCAGACACAGAAAGACAATTATCACATGTACTCACTCATAAGTGGTTTTTAAACATAAAGCAA